>JAWLRI010001026.1:1746943-1802100 GCA_034781795.1 Crypturellus tataupa
AGTTTCTTATTTGAATGGTGTGCTACAGCTGTGGGTATATCTGGAAAACAAGGGTTTTCTGGTGTGACAAGCAGCCTACTCAAAGATTGCACCCAGTTGTTACTCATTTAAGTATGCACAGTCCGCTTCAAAAGAAATGATCTACAGGACATTTTTTTTAAATGCAGAAAGAGCACAGCCTGTATTATAATGACTTGGGAATGTGGCATGGAGTGAATGTTGTGCTCGAAGATGACAGAGGCCTCGCTAATTGTTTGACTTCCCCACTATGCCACTCAGTGCAACATGGAGTTTGGTGGGTTTAGGTTATCAGTATCTGGGTTTCCAATTTCTATCAGGAAGGGACTAATTTAAACTCTAGTGAGATGGTGCCTTCCTTCTTCTGTTGTATTAATCACTTTGAAAAGAAATCCCGTCTTTTTAATAAAGTGTTACTTGGTGGATGTGGTGGATAGCTGTGCAGTTCATGAGCATCTCTGTAGATGTATCTATTGTGCCTACTGCCTTTCTCAACCATTTTTGCTTCCTTTGCTGCCCGTCTTTCCTCTTTTTTTTCTTTTTTTTTTGTGCCACAGTGATGTTGTAGACCCATTAGAATAGAAAATGAAAAAACAAACAACTTATTAAAAACTGCTTAACAGTTGGTATGCAGAGCGTTCTTTGCCATTTCAAGACACTGCCAGTATAATATCTGTTTCATTATATGCAAGTGCAAGTGCTGCTAACAGATAATTTGGAATCTGAAATTGAAAGCATGCTATTGTAGTGCTCTCAATTAAAGATAGTCAAGACAGAAAAGCTGTTATGGTACTTGTCTGCTGGAATTATATGTTATCTGTGTCATTCTGTTGTATTCATGCAGTGTTGAAAAATATCTCAGCAGTTTGTGTAGATCCTTCCCACACCTATCATTTACCGGGAATAGCATTACACCACGGCAAAAACATGAAGTAAACAGCTGAGCTTTGAACAAATATTGCCAGTCTGGATTACAGGGATCACTACCAACCAGAGCTTAGTAACAACCTATGATCAATGATACCTTTAGATTGGTGTGACTGTACAAGATATTTTCTATGTTTTTCTGCTATTTATAGTATCTTTTGTAGTAATGTAAAGATTGATTAATCTCCGTGTTATTTGGGCATATGGGGCACAAAATCCAACACTGCACTACATGTTAGCCTGAAAGCACTAGCACCTCTTCACCTATTCCACTTCATCCTTTCGGGGTGCTCAACAAAAAAGGGCTGCCCTGTGTTTAAGAGGCTGCTTCCTGGCCATTCTTGTAGCTTGTCCTCAGTGACATTTGCTGAAGAGCCAGCGGATGCTGGGTTTTAACCCCAGCAGATATTGCAGCGCACAGGTAAAAGAGAAACTTGTAGATAGTCACAGCTTGAGGCAGAGAGAACTTAGAAGGCAGTGCATTGGGTTGTAGTAACCTCCTTTAAAGAATGAGAAAATACTGCTTAGACTACAGATGCTGTTCACTAAATCCTGTTCTGTACACTTATTTTTTTTATTATAAACTGTCTTGTCTGTGATCTAGAGTTTATTGGACTACTTTATTATATTAAACAATAGTAATATGAATTTGCAATCAGTGAATTTAGATTGAATTTACCCCTCTAGTTCACCTTTCTGATATTCTTTTTATTTTATTTCTTGGTTGCCTACAAGATGCAACTGAAAAGGCACAGGGAGCTTTGCGTGTGCTTAATTGACTCTCTACTATATTTGATTAGTAAAAAGCAAACACAGAAATGAAGGGTTGGAAGGATTAGAAGATCACAGATGCTCCACAGAAACAGGTTGAGAGCCTTCTTAATTTAAATATAAAAGATGAATTCTTACATACTGATTGAAGCAGCAAGCAGCTTGCATCCATATAAAAAAGTAAAGTTTGAATTTAAAGGCAGCATTGCAACAGATGTGTAACGTGAATGCCACTATTATTATCATTATTAAGTATATTAAAAGATGTTATCTTATCCGATCTATGTATATATATTTTTTTATTTTACAGGCCCCTGGGTGACTAGGAATAGCAGCATAGACAGCGGAGAAGCAGAAGTTGGCCGCAGGGTCACCCAAGAAGTGCCCCCTGGAGTATTTTGGCGCTCTCAGATCCATATCAACCAACCACAGTTCCTGAAGTTCAACATCTCCTTAGGGAAGGATGCTCTTTTTGGCGTTTATATAAGAAGAGGCCTCCCACCATCACATGCCCAGGTATTTTATGAATGTATGTTGGTTTTAAATGTCAAAATGTAAAAGCTTGTAGCGTCTGTGTTAGATTTATGCTAGAGCTTATGAAACTGCAATGTCATAAAAGTTACCTAATTGGTGGTATTTGAATGAAAATCTTGATTTTAAGATCCCTCTCATATTGCATATTTTAGCAGTGCATTGTTAAGAGGACTAACCAGGGATCATGTTCTTGCCAGTCGTTTTTCTTAGGAGTTTTTTGAGTTTGGCACAGTCATTTTAAACATCTGATGAAATCTTGGCATCATTTGGGATAAACTTTTCCAGCTGTACGTCAGTCAAAAGTACACCAGAAGGATGGTAGACACATTGCAGCATGAAAGCATTGTAGGCAATAGGAATGCTTTTAAAGCTAAGTTGGATGAGACAAGTACTTTTCCTTGCTTAATAGAAGTTTTTAACACACCAGCCTATTGCGGGGAGTAGCATTGCCAGGGCATGGAACAGATGAGCATCACTGCTACCCCGCTGCAGAGGAAAGGGCTCGAGCCTGTGAGAGGTTCCATTCTACCCCTTTTTCCCTCGGTGGCAATGGCTAGTGTATTATCTCTCTCAAAGGTTGGGCAAATTGTGCAGCTGATACACCCATTTTTTGTTACTTTCTACCCATCCGCTATAAAGAAAAACTCATCAATTCCAGATTTTTGTAGTAACCCTGTAATACAGAGCTAAGGACTGTAGATAAAAATAGCTTTAAAGTTAATGAGACTGAATTTAAGTATCTTTTTCCTCTGGGCTGCTTAATGGGTTCTAAGATTTTTTTTTTAGTTAGAATATCAAGCCATATTTTATTGAACATATAAATATACATATATATATATATTTGTATTACCATATTTTTAAAGTACCTAAATGTGAATGGAAAGCTTCATATTGATTTAGATTACAACTCTATTGAGAAATAAAATAATATGTAATAATATTTCTCATGCTAGCAGGAAAACCTCACGTGCTCCATTCTTTAGTGAGCAAGTAAAGGAGAAATAGAATCCTGTTGTGTGAAGGGACCTGTCCTTCATGTATATTCTTACTGCTAAAAATCCATTATTTGTTCCAAAGCTATCACTTTTTGTGCTTGATACATGACTTTCAAAAGTCGACTTAGAGCTCTAAGGTCCTTCCTGAGAAAGCTCCACTTGAACATACTAGAACTAAATTTCATGACCTTTATGTTAAATTAGAGGAAGGAATGCCGGGCTGCTTCCATCACTGGAGTTAATGAAAATCCACCAGTGCAATCTGCAGAATTACTTTCCCATATCTAGGCCGACTCCTTGCACCTCCAGCACCAGGAAACTGCATTTGTACCTAGCTGTCAAAATCTGGCCACACTGCTACAAAGTGAATTTCACAGGAAAGAAAGCTGTTGCCCCGCTGACTTGGTGAAGAGAAGCCTTGTTCTGACAGAAAGAAGCAGAATAATTTTGTACTAATAAAAATAGTCTGAAGTTGACACCAGATGATATTTTAAAATTGAAATTTAAAAGTCTTGTTTCTGCAAGTTAGGAACATGAGCTCTAAAGCGGTGAACAACTTCACTTGACAGTTCATCACTGATCAGTGCTGATATGTCAGGCCAAGTAAAATCCTTTGTGAGAACAAGTCAATAATCAGCAAATTAGGTACATGATTAACCTCAGACAACATGATGCAATTCCTGTCTGCGAGCTCTGCTGAGATTTAACCTTCTCAGTGTTACTGTTTAGCAAATATTCCAAATGCCTAGTTTAGTCAGTCAAAGTGATGTAGCTGTAAACTTGTCTAGAAGCAGCCTCATGTGCCCAGGGAACGGTGCTCCAGAGGAGAGGTGAAAATGCAGTTCTGAGTGGCAGGTGCATTAGAAAAGCAGCGCATTGTTGTTTTCAAGCAAGATTCTTCCAGCCTTATACATACAAATAACAAAATATGCATTGCAGGCTTAAATGGACAATAGCAAATTAGTAGAAGATAGTCAAATGAATAAAAGTGGTGATGAATAGAAACAACAGACATGCCAAACAATGTGTGAAATGAGCATGCAAAGCTTACAGCAACTATGAGATTGCAACATATTGGTAGAATATTCCAGATGACAGCGTGAAGAAAGCACACGTATAGAAGCATCACTGCAGTGCCTGGAGAAGGGGGTATATTGCTTTCACTTCCAGCAGTATGTCTTATATTTTTAAACTTTTCATGTCAGAATGAAAACTGTTTTCATTTTGGGCCTGACTTTGTCTGAGATAACTTGAGCAGCTGAGGAGCTTTAGAGCTGCCTTGCTTCTTAGCTGCAGCTCATCCACATTTCAGCGCCGACATCACTCCCGAGCCAGCGGTGGGGACTGCGCTGTTGTTATTGCCTGTTGCACTGCTTTGGATCAGCTCAAGTGCGTCACGTTGCACACACACATTTCCATGTCACAGCAAACTGATGGACCATCACTGTGGGTATCAGGTGTCCCGGGGAGTATTTTAATGAATAACTACATATTTGATTTCATGAAGAAATAATTTTTTGTTTTCTTAAAATAGGGTCACTGAAAAACCTTTCTTTTCAGCTCAAACACTCTTATGGATTTTGTGTGGGCATGCAAGTAGTTTCAAAGCTAAGGAAAAAAATGCAGATCATGTAGTGTTTTTATGTGCCCAGTTCTGAGAGCAGCTAGTGCTGTTTGCTTCTGCCTGCCTTCCCAACTAGGTCAGTGCCTGTCTGCAGCTGGGCTCGTGCATCGTTACTGCATGCACGGCATTGTGCAGCGTAGGCACTGCCACGTAGGGAGAGGTCCCAAACGGTCTTGCTGTTTCCCTGTGGTTGCTGGAAAAAGAAATTAGACAAGTGCTCCAAATGCATAGAAGGAGGACGGGAAGAACTGAATGGAGAAATGAAAAAAAAAAAAACTAGAAAGAATTTGAGATTTAAGTTGGTAAATGTAATTATGCCACAAGGTGTGTGATGCCAAGTAGTCATGAAAGTAAACTCACTGAAGATGTTAATTTAGAATATATATATTTTTTTAATAGTGGACTAGCAAGACACCTGTTATACAGGACTTTAACCATATTAGGTACTGCCCTTTTATGTGCACAACTGAATTCTGAGGATATAGTGATTTCTGGTGCCTTTGTTTGAGCAGCCTTCTGTCATTTCTGTGAGACTTTCTGCCTGAAGCCTTGAAACATAAAGAAACTGTAAAAACGAGTCTGCAAAACATCGCATAACCTCAGGATTCTCAGTGTCATTTTTGACTTGGTCCTTTCTCTGTGTGATGTAGTTGTCTCTTCCCCAGCGATGTGTGTGGTATTATACAGCTGTTTCTATATGATCATGGAAGCCCCCCATTCTCTTCCTGTCTGGTTCTAGTAATCTGTGCGTATTTGTCAATGGGTAGCTTGCAAGTGAGAATGGTATTTTCAGCAGTACATTTGAAAGTAATTTATCATACAAATCTGGTAAATGCGGTGATCAGTAGGGCAGCAAGAAATAAAATGATTGTCCTGCTGACCCTGGACTTAAATCTTAACCTTGTTAGGAGGTAAGGATCCTTACCCTAACCCTGGAATTAAATCTTACCTCTACCCTGACCCTGGAATTAAATCTTACCTCGTTAGGATTTCACAGTACCCCTTGAGTGACCCTTCCATCGGGGATTTTACATTTTGTGGTACAGACGTCCACTACTCCCTGCCTGGTAGATATATTATCTTCCTTCTTTTTTTAGTCCTGAGGAATAAAGGACTAAAAGGAATAAAGAGTTATTTTTATATTCTGCATCAGCTTACACTAGTACTTTACAAGTTGCAAACTTTTTAGATTTAGTAGTTACGTTTTTTTCCTGTGCATGAAATAATTCTTCATGGTTTGACTAATGTAATACCCGTCTATATAGTGTGTAATGAAACCTGTAGCCTATGGAGAGCCGTGCCAAGTGAGGGCTCTCACGAGGTCATACCCATCATGGTGAAAAGAGATTGTGTAGCTAAAACTGCTTCAAGCAATTGGAGCCTGAGTACTCTTCCCCTTCGATCTTACCGACTGCTGAGCCTTTTCTACTACAGGAGGTAGAATCAGCATCAAACAGAGGGGAGGCAGAGGAACCTGCCGGCACAAGCAGAGCCGAACAGCGTGATGCTAGCAAGAAATGTCAGCTTTTATTGCTGCCTTCTTAGTTGACCCTTTGTGAGCAATTGTTCCGAGGAGCAAAATTTCTTTTTTCCCTAGGTGTTGTCCCAGTAATAAAGTTTTGCAAGGAGGTGATGAGTCTGTCCTTAACCTCTGACTGTTGGACTATAGGTTTTCGTAATGTTTCCAAACATCGGTGGTTTTAAGAGGTTGATGTATGTGTGTTTGACACCTCTAGGGCTCTGAAAGTTACTGTCGTGCCAGAATACTCTAAATCTCTGTTGTGCATTGCTCTAAACACTAATTTAGCAGAATTACCCTATCCTGCCAAAATCCCGTGTAGAAAAATGCTTGAGTGAATGACATAGTGACCCTAAGTTGGGTGAAATTTGTTGCTTTCTTCCTGCTGCTCCCTTAGACTCAAGGCACTAGAGAGGACAGATACTGCAGTGCTTTTGACAGTAGCTTTGGACTAGTAGACATAGACCTAGGCTCAGATACCCACTCTATCATGGAACCAGTGTCAAAGTTTGTGCATTTAAAACTAAAGTATTTACTTAAAACTAAGGTATTTCCTTACTTGGTCATTTTTTTTAAGGTTACATATAGCAAGGACTCTATATTGCACATACGTAACTGTTACAGAACTTCAAATAGATCGGATTTTACTACCCCAGTTTTTGATAAATGTGCCACTCGTCAGTGAATGGTTTATGTCATTCTCTCCTCCTACTAGCAGGGAGAATCTTCTTTATTTTCTTGTCCATCATTAATTATTTGGTAGAAGGCCCTGTTAAGTACATCGGTGTACAAAATACTCAGCCCTCTATGGATGTGTGGCCTGTTTAGGATGCAGGATTGCAGCTTTCTTTTTAAACAAAAAGCGAAAGAAGGTGTATGCTTGCTTTAAGCTGTCGTAAGGCTAGACTAGTGATCACGGGGGGGAAATGTAATAAAACCAGTGGCAAGCAAGCACGTACTCTTACAGTATTTTATTGAACACATACGTCTTTCTTTAGACATGTCTATCTATCTCTATCTACTCCTAGATAGATAAATGTGTCTAAACCAAATGTGTTTTCATAGGGGACTTGTTATATAGCTATCAAAAGATTAGATATATTGTTTTTGTTGTTTCTTAAGGACTTCTCTTAGATAGGGGCTGTGAGAGCCAGTGAGCTGAGCATAGCGTCAGCTTGAGAACTCCACATTCACAGGCAGAAAAAAGCCTATTAGGGCAGCTGCTTTGCTATGCAGAGTTATTCCCTCTTGTAGATTAACTAATATTTCTTCCAGTCTTGTTTAATTGTGTGATGCAGTGGCATCTCCATTGGGAGTCTATTACTGAGCTTAATAGATGGGAAGCTTTTCTGACAGTCATCTTAAATTTCTTTCCTTTTTTATCGTTTCATGCCATTAATGGTTCCATCTCTCTTAGGTTCTAAATAATCACTTACTCTGCCTGATCCCTTTTTCAAAGATTTATGTAATGTTCTACCTTACTTGGATTTCATCCAACCAGAAATTCTCAGTTTTCCTTCAGCCCCTTGACTTGTGTTATTCCTTTCCATGCTTCCTCTGGTTTTTGTATCTACCTGCCCTGTTTGGCCTGGCTTGTTCTACATACAAACTCAGGTAAGCAAACAGCTCTGTGGTGTAAAGCCTCACGTGTATTCTTACGAGGTACTGAGTTACCTTGCATTAAGCAAATACATTTTTTATTTGTGTTGTTCCTGCTTGTTTCTTGCTGTGGTTGCTTCCATTCAGTCATATGTCTGGAAGGAAATCTCAGACTTCTGTTCCTCTAGTGTCATCAATTTGCTCCAAGTGATTGCTTAGACAAGGGTGGATTTCCTGTGTATTAAAGGGTCCCAGGATTGAAAGCCATGTAGGAACCTAGCAACTTTTTCGACAGTGAAGACATTGATTTTTGCTTTTGTCTTAAAATTCACCCTGTGAAGAAGTGCAGTTTGTGCACTTTGATCATTTTCGCGGAGCAAAGTTACATAATATTGTATCACTATTTCAAAAGAGATGAGTCACAGAATCACTGTAGGTTCCATCGTTGACTAGGAAGCACTAATTTCACACTGATGTGTTTTCCAGAAACACTGTTTTATGACAGGGTAGAAGACAAAACATAGTGTGAGACTGTGCGCTGCTATATTCTGTCTTCAGCTCTGTTTGTTGTTGTTTTCCTTTATTTTATTCCCTCTCCTTTTTTTTTTATTTGCCTTTATTTGCCTATTTTATACCCTGCAGTATGATTTCATGGAACGCTTGGATGGGAAGGAGAAATGGAGTGTGGTGGAGTCCCCACGGGAGCGTCGAAGCATTCAGACCCTTGTTCAGAACGAGGCTGTGTTCGTTCAGTACTTGGATGTGGGGTTGTGGCACCTCGCGTTTTACAATGACGGCAAGGACAAAGAAGTGGTCTCTTTCAGTACCGTTGTCTTGGGTAGGTATCTCCACAAGCTGAGCATTTCTCCTCTGTTTTTATCACATAGAGCTTTCTTAAAGTCTTAATACTTTTTTGCACTTTTCAGTATTCAGCCTGAGTATCCTTCATGCCATGTAGTGCACGTTTTTCTCTTTTAAGAGTGTAGCTGAGTCTGTTAGTCAGCTATATACTGTGTAGCTTACAGCTCCCTCCTTAGCTAATACTCACGTATTAGAGGAGTAGTGATTACTCACCTACTATTGTGTCATGCCCTCAACACGGTGACATTAAGAGCAGAACACCTAGCCTGTGGTCTGAGGGTGGCAACAGGAGAGACCCTTGCAGCTTGCCAGATGATTAGGGTTCCATTTAGTCAGCTGAAAACTAAACGAAGCTATAACAGGTTTGTGGAACTGTGAAGGATGAGAGCTTTGCTGAATATTATTGTCACAGTGACATCAAAACCATGAGTTACTCTATGTTCAATTTTAACCCGGGCTGGTGAAGAGTTAAATGTCACTGCTGGGTTTTGCATCTTCCGTATCGTGTAATTAATGTCATTCATTGCCTCATTTGTTCCTTTTGCATTAATACAGAATTCAGTTTGTTGGTTTAAGCCCCATTGGGTGTAGAGGGATAGCCAACACTGCATTCTTAAGAATAAATATAATTGTATCCTTTAATCTCAGTTAAGGGGAGGAAATTATTCCTCTTCCATGGGCTTTTGTACGGTGTACTAGCTCCTATCCGTATTTGTGGACATATCTTTTTACTTGTCTATAGAAAGCTTTTCCTGCTTCTCCAAAAAACAACCGAAATGTTTATACTCGGTGTCTTGGTGCACCCGTTCCATGCTGCTTATAAAACCTTGAAGTGCATAAGCTCTTCTTAAATGACTTACCTTGGCTAGGCTACAGCTTTAAAGAATGTCAAAGGTCTAATAGTCAGGTAGACTATTTGATAGTGCAATGATAGTAATTGGATTGAAATGTAGAGAAAAATACAGTGTTTTACCCAGTTCAGAGGTTCTTCTATACCTATCTAATATCATAAGTTTCATAATCAAAGGGTCTGAGAGAGCTGAAAGTTTCTCTGACGTATAAAAGGGGGAAGAATAACAGAAATTATGTTAACTGACAACCAACAGTAAACGTAGTGTAATTTTGAATACACAGGAAGAGCTTTCATGCACGATGAAGCAAAATAATGAATAACTCTATAGACAAGTTTCTTCATCAGACAAATTGATATTTTTGAGCATTATGTGTTTCAATTTCTTGTTCACTGTTTACCTGAATCGTTTCAAGAGGCCAAGCTAGTAACAATTTGTGTAACGTTTCGTCTTTATTTAGTATCCTGCAACTGTGAAATTAGATTAAAGTTATGCTTGAATCCTTTTCCTCTTCTCAGTTTAGTTTAATAGAAAAATATTCCATATTCTGATGGTTCCAAATGCAAAACTCATTTTCTCATTCAAAACTCACGTTACACAACTACTTTTGTTTGTTTGGTGTCTGGGATTGACAGAGCCTTTTACTTTAGGAGTGTGACAACTTGCCAGTTAGATATTATTAAAATAATTCAGTGTTGAAAATTCCTCCAAAGTCCAACCACTTTCAAATTAAATGGACTTTAAGAATTAATTTCATAATTGGTATTCAGTTTCCAGGTTGTTGATATGAATTGTCCAAAAATAGCATAGAAGTTTTGGAAAGCCAATAATCAGTAGAGCTAAAGGCTCTTCCTAACCTGGAGTGCGAACTCTTCACAAATTATTCAAGTAGTTGACACTGTCAGTGACATCAGTTCCCATTTTAAACCTTCCTCTGCAGTCTTGCAGACTCTTCTTGATCCTCTTGCAAAACTGTTCTCTTTTAGGATAAAGAATCTTCATTAAAGCAAAATAGTTCCTCTTAGGTGTATAGAAGCTGTTTCTGTCTCGTTATTTAACGAAGCTTTAAGTGTCTATAGAAGGGAAATTCTGATCCAGTCTTTGGAATAATCTGTTCCACGAGGGGAAGTGACTGTATAAGATGAAAGTCTCACTACAAGAATGAGATTATGGTATTGTGGATTCTAACACAGCTACAGAGGTCTTAAGAAGTTTAGTCTACCAATTCAAACAGAGGTTTTGGTATCAGAAGAGTGTTCATGGCATTCATAGGCTTAGCACATGGCTTGGAACTGGTCAGTAGATTTCTGCTGTCATTTATGTTGCCAGTAACATTGGTGCCCTTCTGCTTCACATGAACTTGGTGGCATGAATTTAATTAAAGGTTGTTTTTTCCGAAGTTCTGAAAACAAAAGAAAATGAAGAAAAATTCAACAAAGAATTTGCAGCCTGAAGGAAACTTTGACTAATATACCTTGGACGCTTGTATTGCAGATTCAGTGCAAGACTGTCCACGTAACTGTCACGGGAACGGGGAATGTGTATCAGGTGTCTGCCACTGTTTTCCGGGATTTCATGGAGCAGATTGCGCTAAAGGTATCGTTTTCCTTGTGTTTACAAATAGTCACATTGTTTGTTTGTGATCTGTACGGATCTAGAGAGCCTGCTAGTTAGCATACAGCCAGGCTAGATTAAAATAGATCAATACCCATTTTTTTTTCTTATATCTCCTAGTTAAATATGATCACGTAGAATTATTGCTGCATGATTGAATGACCTAGCATAACGGCCATATTTTTTGTGTCAATAGTAGTAAGGTGGAGCAACAGAAAAGTTTTTGTTTCTTTCTGTAAAAGTGGATGAATTGCCAATATGGCTTTCTGGTAACGATCAGTTGGTCCATAACAGAAGAAAGATTAGCATTCTAAATAGCTGAACTATACTTATAACTCATAGTGGTTTTATTGATTATACTGTTCTTGGACTGAGGGAAGTTCTCCTTTTTTAGGAGAACAAGAAGGATTTGGTTAGTTTAAAAATAAAACTTTCCTTGAGTATTGGTTGTAAATTTGACAACTAAAACTGAGATATGCTGTAATTAAGGGTTTGAACACAACTCTAAATGACATCCACAGATCAGCTGTATGTGTTGACCAAATCTTTTTGTGAGTTTGAGGTAGCTGACATCATTTGAAAAGGTGGACCTCTTTGCGTTATATAGATACTGCAGCACATTTTTTGCCTTAAATCAATGACTTGATTATGACGTGGCTGTACTCCCTGCTGTTCCTGAGCACAGACAGAATGTTTTACTGTTTACTTGGTTCTTAGTTCGTGTGAGAATTAGGCACATTATCCATATGAGGGCTTTGGATGACTTAATGATGCTACCTCACTGCTAGCCCTACTCATTTTAAAGCATGTCTGAAATATAGAGGTCATTCTACTACCTGAGAAATTTAAATAATTTGCAAATACATAGAAGAAACTGTATATTATAAAGTAGACGGTGCTCTAATGTGTGCTATACACTGAAATGCACCTTGACAGCTATTTGCATTTCTGTGGTGTTAGCCTGTGCGGGTATGCATGCAGTGATTGTGTACCTCACTGCCACTCCTTACACATCAGTATCTTGGCCATTAAATCATTTGCATTTTGAGTTTGGAGCAATATTGCAGTGTGTGGTGAATCTCTGTCTAATACTGTATTTTCCATTAACACTAGTGAATGTTTATTCAGGCTACATCAGATGAAGAGCTTTATTACAGGGGCCTCTCAGACTGTTTCTATCAGGCTTCTGCTACCAACCCCTCTGTTCTTTTCCTTTCTTCCTGTTTTTGTCTTGTCTGTTTTGTCGTTTCGTTATCTCCAAAGCAGAAGTGGTCCTTGGAAGCTCCTTTCAACTCTCTGAACTGTTTCCTTATCAAAAAATGTGATATTTCTAAAGAACACAGAAACCAGAAAATTATGTCAAATGACAAAACAGGATAATTCACACATTTCTGTGCAAGCCCATAATTGCACATTTGGATACTATGAGACATACTCACATATGTGTTAGGATGTAAGGGCCACATGTCTCCCCATGTCTCCCCATTTCACAGGCACTGTCACACCTGCACTCACAGGCATTTTCCTACCTATTTGAATGCTGATCATATGTGATATCAAAATTGGGATGTAGGAATGGTAAAACTCAGCAATATGATGTAGAGAATTAAACTTATTCTGTCGTGTTATATGTATGGACACATTTCTACTGTGTGTTTAATGTGATGATACACTTCAATTTAAGTTCTCACATTTTTGAATAGATAATGATTTTCTTTCTGACTATTTATTTTAATTTTCAGCTTTTATTTTTGGTTTCCCTAGCAACACATATTCCAATGTCTTGGTTCGTCACTGTGAAATAATTTGAGGCAAACTGAGATAGGAAGTGTGGAGCAAAGGAGTGTGGAGTGTCTTCAGCCTGCTCTTACGGTTTCGTTCTTGCAGTAACACAGTAGCCTAAGAGCTGAGAGATGGGATCATCCGCCTAAGAGTGGCAGATGCAAAGCATGAGCTTTTATACCCCTGGATGTCCAGTTACAGGCTGACCTAGAGGAGATCAGAGGCAAAATCTTTGCAGTCCAGCTGTGACTTTGCTTTCCAAAGCATGCATTTCCAAAAGACTGAAATGAAAGATACCTACGAGATAGACACAGATTTGACTTTAGATCTATTAGCTCCAGGATAGACAATTAGAAATGGAAAATTATTGCAAAGAGATGAACTTGTGGCCCTATTTGCCTGCTGAAACCCACTTTCATGCCTTGATTGAAGGGAAATTTCACCCCTGGAAACATTCTTTCCAAGTCCCTGGGGCTTTTATGCTTCCCTTTACATGTGGAAGTAAGTTATCTTGATTAGGTAGCCAGTCTCAGCAGTTTTTCTTGGTCTTTGCTCAGGCAAAATCCATTTTGAAATCATTGAGAAGTTAAATCTCGGTAAGAATTCCATCTACCGTGGCACTGGTAATGAAAGAAAGGTAATGATACATTTTAATCTCATGTGGCTAAAATATGACATTTAAAAAAACAATAAAATTAAAAATTTAATAATAAAAAAAATGTGGGTGGAAATCTATTCCAATAAAGAAAGTATGCCTTGTTAAAGCCAGTGGAAGACAGAGTGTAAGCTGAACTGCATTGGGAGTAACCTCCTGTGCACAAATAGCCACCAGAGTTAGTGATAAGTAATGATGCTATTGCCAAGGAGCCATTAAAGAACCAGACAAGCAGCTCTGATTATGTTATTTTGGTGTCTTGTCACTTTTTTTATACTCATCTCTCTCTCTTTGTAACTTCTGTGACATAACCACCCAGGTATATCAAGGTGTCCTCCTTACTCTTCTCCCTGTTCATGTCTGTTACTGGTTTGTTCTTTCGACTGCTGAGTGTCCTGTGGTAAATCTGCACGCAGGGATCATTCCTGCGGTCCTGCTGGTCATCATTTGTAACATGCAGAACTGCAGTGAGCTGCAGCCCCAGAGTGTGAAGCAGAGTTGGCTGCCGTTACATCACATAGTACTTTGGAGAGCATAAAACTCCTTCACTTCCCTTTAAAAAGAGTAAATAACTAACAGCAAAAAGCAACGGTAACATACTGTTAGCAAGGGTACTCAGAACCTCGTTTGGTTTGGTATTTTAAAATACTAGTGTGTGCAGCATGCAGGTGTCTAGCTGAACTGCAAAGGTGACAGTGTAACATCCCATGTAGTCTGAACACTGAAATGAGCTTAGTATGAATATCTAAGTAAATGCAAATAGAGAATTTGTTGTGATGTGTCTGTTAAGAAAAGATATTAATTTGTAAAAGGCAAAAAATTGAGTCAAGTAGTCCTGTCAGCAGCCATGAAGTTGCCATGTTGCAGATACTTTTAATAAATTATGCCATGCAATAAGTAACGTTTAATATTTTAATTTAAATGGATTGAAGATTTTTGGATTTTTGAAACCAGAAATTTATACTATGTTTGATGAGTTGACTTTTTAATCTGATTTTAAAAATTCTAATGATTCAGATTTATGTTATACTCAGTTTCTTTTCCTATTCTCCTTGTGCGGGTTTTTCATTATTTTATTTTCATTCTGTTTGTTTTTTGGCTTACTGGCAAAGGACGGCGCCACTTTAATAAGTATAAAAAGAAGGGTAGGTTTTTTTAAATTTCTTTTTATTTCTTTTGAGACACCTAGTTTGAAAAAGATGTTAAGCTGCAAAGTGTAGTCTGTCTCTTTTTAAATTTATTCTAAAGGATTTGCTGTTTCTTATGACTGCCTTCACCATGATAAAAGTTTCTACTGAAGCCAGGTTCTTTATGTGTGCATTTTTAACCTCTGTATAGAAATGTAAAAAGTCCTAAATTATTAGGTAAGTAAGCTGCAATCACTGCAAGAGTTGTAGCAACTCTTGCTTCCTGTTAGCTGTTACTCAAGAAATGTTTCTCTTGCAGATTTCAGTTGTTTGGGGCTCCTCTTGATCTGATGTTGTTGAGAGGCTTATTGCTTGGACAACAATTTTTTTTCATGTACCAAAGTACACTTCTTCCCAGGAAATGATGATCTTGACACTAGTCCCTTAGTGCCATGTCCAGAATGCTCCCAGTGGCATAAGAGCTTACGGGGGTTCCCAGTGGGTAAAACATGAATTGCTGAATAACTCAGTACTAACTTCAGTGCTGTAAAGCACCTGGGGACCCACCTGAATGAATATCCTCCAAATGGTAACCAGGTATCACAGCCAACATATCATTTCCATGGGAGGGAGGACACAGGTAATTGCCTTCGGAGCTTGGCTGGAACTTAGAGGAAATGAATTAAGGAAGCAGAGCAGAGCGCCCTGGGTGTCGAAGGAGCAAGCAAGAGGGGTGGGTGAACACTTGCAGAGGGGGCAGCTGTGCACAGGCAGCTTCCCCTCATCCGGGTTGCAGTCATCACTGGAGGAGGGGTGTTTGTCTTCTCCTGTGCAAGTGAATCACTGCAAATTAGTGAAATAGAGAGTTACGGATCAGATGAGACAGGTAGGTTGGACTGAACATGACAGGACCCAAAAGACACAGGTTTGGCAGAGAAGAAAGAGGGAGAGAAGGAATATTATCATAGTGTAACTTCAGGGAAGAGATGGGAGAGGGGCTGTCTTCATCATTGTTTCTCGTTTGAACTAATCCATTGTGGTTAGTGCTCTGCAATAAATAAAAAAGCAAAAGATAAAAGCGGTGCCCGCTTGTAAGAACTTGCAAGTAAAGAAGGAACAAACAGGTGGCAAGTGGCAGATAATGGAGCTAGAAGAAAAAAAAAACACAACAGTTACAAACAAGTTAGCAGTCTGGCTGTCATCAGCTTGGGGAAACACTGCTTTAAAAAGCCATTTTAAGGAGAGCAAATGAGGCAGATAACAAAATCATGTGGACAGTGCAGGACAAATGCAGTGCAAACAGAAGAGAGAGAATGTAAGAAAGAACTCAAAAGAGTTGTTCTCAAATTGGATTTTCAAAACAGTGGTAGCTTTGCAGGTCAGAGAGGTGGGAGACAGAATCGAAGCAGCGAACAGGCTGTGGGGGAGCTGGGCTATCTAAGAACCTGGAGCATGAAGTTCATGTTGCATCTGGTAAGAGGAATGGAATAAGAACAGGCCCATGGAACTAGTGTAGGTGGTTGAACTAACAATTGCTTTGCTGTAGCAGACGGACATGGTGGGAGAAGACTGTATTTGGTGCGCATGGGAGAAAAAGATGTTGCGGTTGCATAGATTTTACTTGCTATGAGTGAGGATGAGAAGCCTAATGAAAGACAAAACTCCAAAAGAATACATACAACTTTTCAAAACCAGGATATGAGGACAGAGATGAATGAATCAAAAATGATATCCAGATTATGTGCTGGAGTGACAGATAGAATGATGGTCTCGTCCAGTGTGATTGAGGAAGAATACAGGGAGAGGCTGAGGAGCAGTGGGACAGAAAGGCAGATGAAGTTAAATAAATAATACCTTTGCTGGAGAAAAAGTTTCATATGTTCACAATCATAGCATGTCTCATCACTTGGTTCATATTGGTTAAAAAAAATTATTTGGAATTACCACATTCGTGACTTGTCATCTGAGTGTAGCTCATATCCTATCATGTTGCTGACAAATTCCAGCATATTTAGCTAACGACTTAGTATCCCTCCTTTCCGCGCAGGCTTGGTTCTGGTTTGAGGTCTTTGTGTCTGTGTGCCAGCTTTGGCCGCGGCAGAGCCCCGGGCTGTCGCACGGGCCATGTCTCTCAGTGGGTGGAAGCAGCATCTTGATACTTGAACAAACAAGGCCGTGTTTGGGAACGTTCCCCTCTAGCAGTTTCCACTTCTTTGACTCAGTACCTAAAAATACCTTTCTTATAAATTTCCTTCTACTTTTCTCAGTCTAGTACTTTGTCAGCAGAGTTGGTTTTGTTATTGATGATGGGTTTTTTCTCTCTGGCAAAATGATTATGTTCTCAACTGTCATGCAGAATGCCATGTATAGGGCAGTGCTTACCCTGTCTGCCCTAAATTTTCTTAATTTTATGCAATTTCAGTAAACTGTAGGAACAATTTTGTGCTATTAACTGTGTCAAAACAAAAAAGAAAAGTCATTATTCTATTTCAGTGAAGATTGGCAGTCATTGCCATCAATAATCAGCTGCTCCGTTACTGTCATGAAGTGAGGTAGTACCTTGGATCCAGTTTCAAGTGGACAGGTGCATCCAACAGAATGCACCATGCGAACTCTCTAGCTGGCAGCGTGGACAGGAGCCCGCAGCTGCCGGGGGCTCAGCCTCACAGGCGTCAGGAGTCAGCCCAGGCTGCTCGTGACTCCAGCCAAGGTGACAGCAGAAGCAGCCAGGCACCAAGGAGCAGAAGTTGGGAACGTCATTTCTGATCTGGGTTCCCTTCCTTGATCCTCCTGAACTATTAAGGTCAGAGAAGAAGAACAAGGGACTCGAACATGTGAATTCTGTATACAGATGCCTTCTAAATTTCTGTCTTAGAAAACATGGCAGTTAGTAACTTAACATTTCATTACTCTTTAATAGTATATACCTATTCTTAGAGTATTGTAGATTATATGTGAGGATTAGTATGGACATGCTTGCAAAGCAAGTGATACCTAGTTGTTGCATAGTGAAATCAGAGTACTCAGATGGCACCCTAGCCAGTGTGGGACTAGAAACTGATACTTCTTGAAACATGTAGTTTGCATTCTTTGTGAAAGAGTATTTACAGAGTTCAAATAGAACTCAGTATTGTAAGTATTTGAGAAAACAGTGAGCAAAATCTCTAGAAGGGCCCAAGTGCAGCAGTGAGGTGGACTTCTCGTGCTTGGGCATGCATGGAACGCATGTCGTATGTACCTACTGCTCTGCAACTCAGTTTCTGGCAAGCGAGAATTTTTTCTTCCATTTCTGTAAGACTGAGAATCTCTTTGCTCTGTCTAAGCTCTGCTATGCTGAACTATGCTCATCACGATGTTTGTCTTCCAATTTGTTTTTGAGTTCAATTGTTTAGCTTATTTCATTGCGTTTTGTTTTCACATCATATCATTGCTGTGCTCCTATGCTCATACTGGTTTATTCTACTGGGTTCTAAGGGTTGGTCTTTGGCTTGTCTTGGCATCATCTTAGTGTCTCTTGATGGTGGTAAATGTCATTGAATCAACTGTGGTCAAGCAGTAGTGTAAATGACATAATTGAAAGGCAGTTAATAGGCTAGCTGCTTATGCGTTTATCATTTTTGAATAACAGAAATGGTCTTGAGTCTTCACACTTCCATGTGTGTCATCTTTGGGTACATTAGTATCTATATTGTGCCTAGATTTGAACTTGAAATTTATATCTCTTCCTATATTTAGGGCCTATTTGGGTGAGATGAAATTCATTTAGCTGTCATCCCTTTTCAGTTTCTCAAATGAAGTAATTTTTCTAATTTAAATGTGGCAAAATATTTAAGTGTCTGCAGCTAACATGAAACTGTGTAATTAATCATGTTATGATTAAATGTTTTGGGTATATTTAATAATACAAATAGCAGAAACTAAAATGAGACCAAAGCAGCCTGCATTTTAAACATGCAGAAATTTCACATGCCATAATTTAACTTAACTATGGCAACCTATAGGTGCAGTCTGCATCTGTTATACTGACATTTAGCCATAGTAAAACATTACCACAGAGCTTTAGATGGGACAAATTCTTTCATTGTAAATACAAAGTGTTCTCTAAAATACCTGAAGAAATGTTTCACTTTTTATTTACTTTTTCTATCTGCATATATTGACTTATTGTTGTTAGTGATTCCTTACTATGAATCACAACACACAAGTTTGGAAGGATGAGGTATTTAGCAGTTGTCCTTGCTGCTGCTGCTGCTTGGGAGCTTAAGGAATTATCATTTTCTTTCCTCGTGGCCCTTTCCACTGAGAAAGCAGCTGAAACCTCTAAGATACAGTAGTTGCCCCTCCTCTGCGGTTTTCTTGCAGTGATGAAGTTCTCAAGACATACAAATGAAGATGAACGCACTTGTCTGTGACAATAGTCTCTTTCAACATCTGTTCATTTCCATCTGTTGTTAGAAAGTAAAATTTATTTTTCTATATGCTATTGTAATCTTATCAACCTCACTGCTCACATTAAAAGCAAGAATTTCACAGCTCTGGGTATTTGTTACTAGTATCCCATGTCATATTTTCTTCCAATACCATGAGCTGAAAAGAGCCCTCCCTCCTTGTTTAGAAAAGCACAAAATAAATAGCAGTAAATAGCAAACTGCTCAGCCACCTCCTTCTGTGGTACTGCACAACTGGCACAGGAAAACTCCTGCTATCTTGAAGTGTAGAAGAACATGAAAAGAAATTGAACTGTGCCGCTCGCAATAGTTACAAAAAATAGGGAGGTTCTTAACTAGAATGACTGTAAGTGAGTCTACCATTAGGAAAATTATAGTCTACTGCATGGAGAACTAGTCTTCCCTTGAAGAGAGGCTGATAGTTGCAGGTCTTAGACAGTAATGGAGGGGGAGGAACTGGTTGATGCAGTGTTTGCATCCAGGATAGACAGGAGAAAGTCCTCAGGACTTTTGAGCCCTGTCTCAGCTAGCCGAGTTTACAAGCTTCTAGTTGAAGTGAAATACTGTCTTCTCTATCTGTACAGTTTTATTCTGCTCATCTGTGGCCTTTTGATTTTCAGAAAGCGCAATGATCCTTCTTTTCGTCCTCCTCAGGACTCCAATATCTTGAGGGAAGTAAGACTTAGCTCTTTGGTGATGAGTAGCTGAATTGACTAGCTCATCTTCATGTCTGTGCAGTCGTGTAATGACAGATTATCTGTAGAATATCACATGAGGGAAGAGCAAGTGTTATCTTTTTGCCAGTTAAGGTCACAGCCAAAGTTACAGTAAAAACTGCAACCTTTCTGATAAATTTTGACCAAAGCAAAAGTTTGCTGAGTGTTCAAAAGAATGTAAATATTCATTATCCAATTAATGCTGTTCAGTCACTTCTATAAAAATCCTGATTTTTGTAGAATAGCTTAAGTACTTATCGATTGAGAACTTTTATAAGTCTCAAAATGGAGGCATCCTTATATCTCTACAGGTATTTTAAATGAATTGAATTAATCATAGGCTTAAAAGTCTCTAGTGATCTTCGTTAACTTCCCTGGGTTTAATTAAAACATCTGTGCGCTTTTAATTTATCGATTCATCCAACTCATATGTCATGTTTTTAACACACCCCAGCATGCTCTGCATCATTTTTAACCCGATTTCCACTTAACTAAAGCAATTAAATTCACCCCGGATTAATTAAAGCATCCATACTTTAGTGCTTAAGTCAGCGTGTGCTGCTTTCCCCAAATGGTTTTTGAATGTCAGAGATTTGACACACCTGATGGGTTTTTTGTCCTTCTGGAAATTCTTCTATGAATCTCTTTCTTGCTTACTAATGTGCAGTTTGATAGAGCTCGAGAAGGAGCTTGGGAGGGTTCAGGTTTGGACTACTGAAGTCAGGGCTGCAGGGCACGATTACTGTAAAGGACCGCACATTTTATCTTAAATCTCTCCAATGCCTGCAAGCGTAGGGCAATACTACTAATACATAGTTTGTGTGCTCGGACCCAAACGAAACAGTGTCATGTTTTGTAAAGGACCTAACAGAGTATATTGCCTGGTAGGAGCTAAGTTCAGATTCTTGAAAAGCATCTGCTGGCAGCTAAGACTGTAATAGCATAAGGATCTACTGTCTGCACGCTAGAGTCTGGTGTAGGTGCTAGTGGTCAAGAAAAACTGTCAGTGACTCACATGAAGTTGTGAAGCCCCCCAAGCTGACTGAGAGCACAAACTCTTAGAACAACCTAAAAGATATTCTAGGTCACTGCTGCCCTTACAATTATTTCAGTCTTGTCTCAAGGTAACAACTTATAAAGAGCAGGCAGCTGCTCAGACACTATTTTTCCTGACCAGGTAGACAACATTTTTGCTAGGCAAAAAGAATAGATGAGGAAAATTGTGTCTGGAGTCGTTCTAATCACAGTGATTTTCCTGGGGACAAGTTTGCTGTTGTTGTAGGATGGCTTCAGAGCAGGGAGATGGCGTTAAGATAGAATCGAGTAGTAAAAGTGAACTGTCAAAAGCCACGAGGTGGTAGAAGATGTTTCAGACTTTCATATCCATAAATGAACTCAAGTTAAAACTTAAAGGTCCTCCAGACAAATCGTGATTGTACAGGCAACTGGTGCAAAACAGATTTAAATGAAAGACGGCACTGCTAAACTACAGCATGTCATTCTTAGCCTCTGATGCCACATACTCATATCTCATGTCTTAAAATTTTTATAAATAACCTTGTGTGTAAGCAGTTCATCTAATGAGGGATGTTGTCATTGGCATGTTTCAGTAGTATTTTGATTAAAACAGTAACGCTGTAAAAGTTAGAGCCAACATTTTAAAGTCAATCTCTAAGAACTTGAAGTTCTTAAATAAGAGGGCTTATTTTCCAAGATGCAGCCATTTGCAATTCTTCTGATTTCAGTGGCTTTGTGGATTTTAGATCCTTTTGAAAGAAGACTGCTTATATCTCAATAAATATAATTCAGTTTAGGATCTTGTCTCCACTGTAGCTTTCGGAGCAAATCTAAAATTGTTCAAGGTTTTAGAATATGATTGTAGGACTCACTTCAGAACACCAATAGAATACAACTTGATTTGCTTATATCTTAATCTAGGATATCTATGAGAGAAATTAGTATTTGTAGATAAAATCTACACATAGGTACCTAAGATGCAGACCAAAAAGAGCCAGTTGCCAACAGAATGTGACCCTACTCTCTTGGGTCTTTTGAACAGGCTGTTATAGACTATATTGCACTCAGATCTTTTTTGTATTTCTTCTCCAGTTTGGAGCTGAACTGGAATCCATTATTGGTTTCAATCAGACTCTAGTAAACAATAATCCATCTTTCTTACGTACTTGCAAAATCATGCATAATGCGTCAGCAGCTTAATCTCTGCTCAGAGGAAGTCCTAGTTTGAATTATTAGAGAGCTTGCATTAATTATCCCCTAAAGGAACTGCCCCTGAAAGGTCAAGTTTGAGATCACTGCTGAGAAGTTGGAGCTACATTTGTCTTTGCTACAATTCCCTGCGGTCGGTGAAACAAGGAACTTCAGTTCTGTTATGCTAGTCAGTGTTTTGTTTTTTACGTAGTTAGGAATTTATGCAGCTGTGTCCAAACAACGTACCAGAACTGTCCAATTGCAAGTTGTGAAGGCTCTCTGAGAGACAGGGGTAGAATTTTTGTATAGTTGTATTAAAGATTTGGAAAACACTGTTCTCTGTTTCAGGATAAGTAATGACTTTCCTTAATTTTAGAGATGCTGGGCTTGAACTAATGATTATGAGGCAAAAAAACCTGTGGACAAAACCAGAATCAAAAGTTTTGGTCATCTTGGTGGGAAGACAGAAAGAGTTTTGGTCTGAGCTTTTTGCAAGCCTTTCTGCAGACACCAGGAATACACCTATATATCCTCAGCTGCTGGGTCACACTTGTGATATGAGGCTGATAAATGTTCAAAGGTACCATCGCACTTACGTGGTCATATAGTGGCTATGCTGTCCAGCACGTTTCTTTTAGGTGGTGCAATCAGAGACTGCTGCTCATTCTGCAGCATTAAGTCCATATCCCTGCTTTTATAACGTGGATCTGAAAAAAAAATACTCATTTAAAATGAGTATTGCTTAAGTAAGGAGCAGTCTTATATGTCACATCTGAAATTGAGAAGCTGCTGCCGGAAATTGTATTTTGTGCAAACTTGAAAATAGGAGGAAGAAGATTAAATAAGAGTAGAAGGACAAATATTAAGAGAGAATACGAGAAAAGAAACGACTATCGCTGACAAAGGAGTAACATTATGGCCATAAGACAGAGGAGTTGGCAGGAAAGAAAGGAAGGAAGGAAGGAAGGGGAAATAAAAAGAAAACTCCTGGTTTTGTTGTTATTCTCTTTCACCAAAGACATAGGATGAAAAGGATAAGTGGAATATCATATATCCGTATTTAGTCTTAATTTAAATTTAAATAATTCTTACCACTCTAAATTTAGCTAGTATTTCAGATTACAAATCTGAATACGTATTTTTTCTGATCATTTTTTCCATTTCAAATAAGAAAATTCTTGAAAAATCAGTGCCTAAATATGTTTTTGCGGCCCATCAGTGGGACAGTTGAGATAAACAAGGGCTGCAGGACTGAGTGCAACAGAGGAGAAGTTGTGTGGTTGAAGCTTTTCACATTTCTTTTTAGTAAATCAATTACTTGGATTCTTCTAGATCATTTGGGTTAAAGGGATAATAAAAGCAAGAGGACAGTAGGACCTTTTAATGATTAATAGTAGCTTTTGAGTATATTTTTGGCACTGTAAAACTAGCCATTAGTTCCTAATTACTATGAAGGGTGAAAAGACAGGGAGATGCTTCTTTGTCTTTATTGAGCCGCATCGCACAGAAGAGCACAGCTCTTCTCAGAGATTCACCTCATTACGCCCGCTTTCTGTTACTCCCCTTTCTTTTTTCTTTTCTTTCTTTTTTTTTTATTCTTTTTTCATTTTTCTGGCTGGTGACCACACATACAGTCTTTGGCAGGCATGTAAGTTCACAGATGGGAAGACATGGGCATGTAGGGGTGTGAATATGCTTTAGTGTTGTGTTTGTGCACCTGTCTTTAGTAAACCACTTGTTTCCTTCCATCACCCTATGTACGTACAGCATCTGCTTTCTGGCATCCAAGACCTGCTGACTACCTTGATTATTCGTAGGCTTCACTGCATTTGCATCAATTAATTCTGAATATTTGCTCAAACATACCGTATCCCTTACAGCAGATGAAGGAGGGGTAAGAGTTAGTGATGCTTTCGTGCTTTTATATAGAGAGTAAAAGCATTAAATTGAAAGAAACTGAAATTGAGCAGGGATACTAGTGGCACACATTGGTGGAACATTTGTTTAATCCTGTGTTTCTATACTCAGGAAACAAGCTAAAGGGACTAAAAAATAAACTCGGGCACAACGTTAAAAGATGTTATGGGAGAAGAAACATGTTGTTATAGTGATATATTCTAGGGACTGACTGTTTCCACTCTGCTTTCTGTGCAAATTAGATATAAGCTAGAGGAACAAGCCAAAGGGTTAATCAGAATCAAGTCCACTCACTGTACCCAGACATCTACATAGTTCTGAACAGTACCTCATCAGCAGCTATATACAATACTGTCAGTGTGCTCAGATTCCCCAAAACATGCATTTTTTTTTATCAAGTAGTAATTAAATTATTTGGGAAATCAAGAGGTGAACTAGTACATGTTATCTTAGATTTTTTTTCCAGTAAATTTATGTTTTTAGATATATGTATAAGTAGTCGGTAGTAGATTTTTAGAGCGTTTACGTGAGTACAGATGTGAACGTGCATGCTGTTTGTCTTTCATTCAATTTTCCAGCTGCCTGCCCAGTGCTGTGCAGTGGCAATGGCCAGTACACTAAAGGGACCTGCTTATGCTACAGTGGCTGGAAAGGACCCGAGTGTGATGTCCCTGTCAGCCAGTGCATCGATCCCTCGTGTGGAGGCCACGGTTCCTGCATTGAGGGGAACTGTGTCTGCTCTGTTGGCTACAAAGGAGAAAACTGTGAGGAAGGTAGGACCACAGCGCTTTTTCTTTTTATGTGGTGAGCTTGCTTTCTGGGTTTTGGAGCTATTCAGTGGGTAGACAAAGAGGAAAGAATGAAATGAAATTTCAGATACAAAAGCTGCTCTGTCCGATTGTAAAGAAAGATGTGGTCTGCTGCAGTTTTAGTGATCTGTAGAAGTTTAAACTAGACTTTATCCATATACATTGTTTTGCAATGGAAAGAATGTCTCCCCCAAGTATATCTGAATAGTTCTTTTGCCAAACATTGAAGGTAATTTTTTTGCAGATTATTTTTATTGAACAATTGAAAAGTGAAGAAAAATGAGTAGTGTTAGGGGAAATTGTATATGCAGCTCTACCCAAAGCTAACTTCAGTTACTATTAACACAGAAGCTGATGAGACAAATTTGTAAGCCTTGGATATCCAGGTTACTTAGACACTTCCTGCAGGGGGAATAACTCCCCTTAGGTGCAATCACATGGGATCAGAGCAAGGTAGATAGCACATGTAAATGACACCTTTCTTCTAAGTGCAGAAAGGAAAACCTTCAGGTTGAAAGTGTCCAATCCATTGTGCATGCAAAACCAAGCATAATTTGCACCATGCATAATTTGATCGTAAGAGGAGCTCAGTATTTGTTTTATTCGTAATGTCGTCTGTTAGAATGCACGATGACATAAATTGAACTTCTTTTTAAAATGTATTTGTGTGATTTTAAAAGGGGATTGAACTCTCTGGAGGATTGCTAGATTGACAGGTCTGCATGCCCAGGCACATCGTGAGAGCACTTTATGATGACGTCCCAGCATTTATTCATCACCCAAAGGGAGCAGCAACCCGGGGACTAGGGTGATAGGACTGGAGCTGCATGGCTTTAGGAGGAAGGAATCCTTAGGGCATGTTCTCCATGCAGCCTGGAGCTGTCCAGCAGGTATATATCAATGTACTGTGCCCTACAGAAAACTGCTCTTCCTCCCACTGAAACAAAAGAAGTGTCATTGTCATTGCCTTCCAGGGATGCTTGACAACGCTTCCGTTATTAAAGCTCTAATTTAAAACTTTAATTAGAGTCGTTAGAGTTTTTCTGTTGTTTTTTAATGGACTGCCCTTAAACCATTATCAGGTAAATTCTGTAATGTCCTTTTCAGCTCTTAGAAACAATAGTTCTCAGTTCACCCACAGCGTGTGTTTACAGGAAGTACTCCAGAAGTACCTGAAACGCCCTGTTGTATCTAGCATTGTCACGGGAAAGACTGAGGCCTTAGTGTGGTCATCCGCTCTGTTCCCCACGAATGTACAAGTTTGCGCGGACTAGTTAAATTCTATAAATTCCATTTTACTGTTTCTTGTGGTTTAAGTGTAAGTATTACTAAAGAAAACGATAATGGGCTTTTTAAATTTAATACCTTTAATTTTACCTGGTAAGCAGTTCCTTCCCTTTCCCCATGATAATTTTCAAATACTTGCATGGAACGCATGCACTGTATCATGACTCCCCTTGCACTCCCAGAGTGGAAATAGGCTGTTGTAGTGCTTAATTCAGCTCATTCCAAGCTCGGTGTTCAAAGTGGGTGCAACAAATATACCTTCGACTCCAGGTAGGTTCACAGAACAAACCTAGTGTAGCATCTAGGGCCGAGGTGTTGATGTTCACGCCACTCAAACCTGGAAACGCTGCAAAACCTTGTCACTCAGCAACAAAGGAGGAGGAGGGGGACGTGGATTAATATGTGAGGGGAAAGGGTATAGATTATTTAATCACAAGTGCTTGAAAGGATAAGGTTTTTAAAAGATAAATGGATTACACAAGCAGGCAGTATTAACTGCAGCCTTGGAAGAGGCCAATAACATGACAGGAAAGGTTAGCATAACCTTTGGCATACAACGTTTGGCAATAAATATATAAATAAATAATAACCATGACATTTCTACTAAAGAATTCCATTTGTTCTGTAAATATTTTTCACATTAATTCAAGAGCTACTGGAAAAAAGAAGGGTTATAAACAAATTGATGTCTCTTTAGTCGCAAGTGCTCATCTAATCTTACTGGAATTTATGCGTGAATTAATGGTAGAATGATACAAATAAATATATCTGTATTTATATTAAAGTATGAAATCTTCTCTATTGATTTGAGATACCAAAAAGAATGACTAAGTTTGATTCAAGCACCATTCTTCAGCAAGAGTATTGAATTAGAATGAGTGGATCAGCATTTTTTTTCTTCCAGTTAGCTTTTTATTTCTGATATTCAATATGGTCATATTGTTCAAACAATTTACCCGAAATGAAAGTGGCACCAAAATCAATATTTGTGATGCACAGTTTTTGCAGCATAAACACTGTTGTTCTATTAACAAATTTGCACAGCGAGTGCAGTGGGTATTTGCCAGGGCTCACTCAGGCGGGTTTGGGGGAGACGAGTGAATTTGACAAATTAGGTTACGTTAACTGTGTTTTTCTTGTCACTTTCATGGTCGAGTCATTTTTCAGTGACATTTAACTTGGTAAGTGTAATTCATGGCTCTTTGGGGGTTTATAGTGCATATTGTTCCGAAAACTCCTTGACCTCCTTTTTTGTCCTTAGGGATGCAAATTGCTTTCTGTACCCTTTTTGTCAAATCTACAGAGGGCCCAATACTAAATGAGTTCTAATGATCTGAGCTGCCAGGGGGCTACGAGTTCCAAGTCAAACATACTTGCTTGCTAAGGCACGTTGTCCTTTGTTTAAACACCACAGAAGCTCCATCTGTAAATCCCTATTAAATACCATGGCAAACCCTTCTAAAGACTTGGGGCCAGACCCTTTGCAGCATAAGTCAATCTAGTTTTACTGCAGGTAGTCAAGTTCGGCTAATTTTCTTAGCTGAGAATCTGACCCAAAATGATAACCCTAAGAGCATGTATTAAAATGGAACAAGATTTGAGTTCAAAGTAAGAACACTCTTCAGCTTGAAATTCAAAAGCCATTACGTAGCCAAACGGTAAGAACAGGGTAGCTGAAAGGTGTATTTGTCTAGAACAACAGACAAAATGGGGTTAGTTTTGAGTTATTTTTAAAAACAGGAGAGTAGGAGCTTGTGGGAGTTGAAAGGTTTATTCTGTGGTAATAAATCTCAGTTGTGTTAATGCTGTGATTGTGGGTAGAAGAAAGAGAATTTCTGTAGAAGAGGGGTGTGCTTTTCATTTGTTCCACTTTGATTGGTACTTGCATTTCATAAGCAAGGTGATACATTTCTAAAATTTACTATACATCAAGACACAACAGTATTTCCTAAAATTAGGTCTTCTGCAACATGGAACACAAAATAATACACCTACTACCTGCTTATGTTTTCCACTATAGTATCAGCAAATAAAAAATCGAGTAGGCAAAATATAGAGGGTGGGAAAAAGTAACCACCTTTGTAAATGCATATTGACCTAATTCTTTTTGGTGTTCTTTAACATTTTTAAGTTAATGGTGGTTATTTATTTCTTTATTGAATGAGATTGTTTTTATCACACTTCTTTGTCTACCCAATTAAATAGAAAAAGCACAGAACACGATCAAAACTTTGGAAAATTTCTAATCTTGTTAAGTACCAAAAAGTACTGATAATAAAAGACAAGAGTTGTAGAAAAATTTACAATAATATATAAATTTATCAAATCCCATCTAAACTTGGTTTCTCAAAACAAACTTGTTTTCTATATAAGTACTTAATAGCATTATCGTATTTTCAGGCCCACTTAATGAACAGTAAATCATTTGGGAAAAAAAAAAAGCCAGTGCCATCATTAAAATCAAAATCTTGTAGGAAGTTTTACAGTAATTTATTCCTATGCTGCTGTAATATGAATTAAAATCAATACCTTGATAACTCCTGTTACCTCATCTCTAAATGTGCTTGCTTCAATCCTCGGAGTTGTATCTAATCTATACACTTATTTTAAATGTTCTGTAACTTCATAAAATAATTTGACAAGACTTTATGTTTATAGAAAAGTTGAGACTTAAAAGATCAAGTATTGTTCACGTAAGATAGAGTGAAAATGTCACTGCCTTAATTTAGAAGGATCAATTTTGAAGAGATGAGAGATAAATCACTTTCGTTATGAACTCGGCTCTTCCTAGAGTCACAAGAGTGGGTGCCAATCATTCGCGGTTCTTCAGTTGTGAACTGATACATACTAGTCATGAGATGAATTCGTTTTATTTAGGACTTGAGTTTGACCTTGGCCCTTAATTCCACAGCAAGAAGCAGTTTGTAAAGCCTGTGTTGATACTTACAGCAGAGCATATAGCACACTTAGACAACAAATCCAGGATATAAGATAAAGATCTTGAAAAACATCTATTTGTTGATAGAACTTATTTAAAAGACAGCTCGTAACATTCCTTTTTCAAGATCAAAATGGCAACAGAAATCTCATGAATATTTTTTCCATCCTAACAGTTTTCACTTTCTTTTTTTTCTGCAGTGAAAAAAGATGAAATCCAAATCTTCTTTTTTCAGTTTCTTAAAGCATAATTGTCTGCTAGTTAGAACCTTCGTTTAAGTACAGAGGTCTCTCAATTTCACTGCTCAGCGAATAATGGACTATGAACAAAATATTCGGAAGTGCCTGAATAATTTAGGAGTCTAAATGAAGCTGATATTTTGACTTCTAGGTACTTTAAGTGAAATAATAATACTATTCTCAGAGTACTCAGCTTTTTAATGGTACTAATAGCAGTATTGGCAAAGATATTGCAAGAAAAAATACTCTAAAAATGCAATTACTTCAAGATTTTTTTTTATTTTGCTATTAATTAGAGCATTTGAGTCATTAGAACTTCAGTGTACTTCAGAAGAAGTGTCTGCAAATGAAGGTTTAGGTGTTTAATTTTTCTTTTTTTTTTTTTTAAGTTCTCACTTCCTCATTACAGAATTCCTGCAGTAAGCTCTCGTTTCTGTGCCACGCTGTCGTTTACCTGGAGCTAATGCGAAACATTTTCAGAGCAAATGTTGGACACTTAGAGAAGCAGCTCATCAATTTGCCTTATTTCATTTCTGTTGAATGAGTTTCGCAGAACACGTCTGCCTGTTTTCCAAACATCATACTGTGTGACCTGACCTTTCTGTGCACTGTATTTTTGTATTTTCTTTCAGTTGATTGCTTAGATCCAACATGCTCCAACCACGGTGTGTGTGTGAATGGAGAGTGTCTGTGCAGCCCCGGCTGGGGTGGCATCAACTGTGAGCTCCCCAGAGCGCAGTGCCCAGACCAGTGCAGCGGGCACGGAACCTACCTCTCGGACACGGGTCTCTGCAGCTGCGATCCCAACTGGATGGGCCCTGACTGCTCCGTTGGTAAGGAAAAGTGGCAAATTGAAATGCAGATAATTCAAAAACAGAATTCTTAGCGACATTTGAAAGTGATTGATCCTGTTTTGCCTGATAGTGAGAAGAAGTGTTACTGGTGTATATATTAGATACTGAATTTTGTGACATTCTTAATGTGGGACTGACAAGTAGCAGGGATGTTAGTTGTGAGTCTGCTTCATTCTTACATTGACACCCTCAAGGACTGTAGAAGTTACTGACCTGCATCATATCTGTTTCCCAACTTCAAATGAAATCTTCCATAATAATAATAATTTATAAATATATTTACAATGTTTGAGGAATGAAAAACAGTACAATTATGTAAGTATATATATTTTTTGTTTTGTTTTATTGCACATCAGAACGTTTTCTCATTTGAGAAAAACCTGACAAAGCAGAAAAGCAACTTTTCACAAATAGCATATTTTTTCTTCTTCAATTGTTCATAGGAATTTAAACAATTACTTGTAGACCAAAAGCAAACGCAAAAATAAAAGCTATGAACTTCATTCTCTCCAATGCTGCAGTTGAGTGAATCCTGATAAAAAATGATTATCCTAACAGAAATAGCTAAAGTGAAAAAAAAAAAAAAGTTTGGACAAGACAGCAAACATTATATCAGGGGAAATAATTACATTTTCACATTTATATTGTAAACTGAATCTTGAGCTGGACCTAGCATGGAGTTCCATGGGTACAGATATAAGCAAGTCTCTAAAAATAATCCTTAAAGTTTTCACTCTTATTCATTATTTCTTAAGATTATTCTGTTGACTCGGAATATCCCACCAGTCAAATGAATATGGAGATGTGTTCTTTCTGCTTCATGCATCAGCAGCAGCCAGAGAAATTAATGAGTGAGAGTTTAACTTTCAATTTCGTTGATGATACATGAGGAGAAAGACCCTTTTGTTTGCTTTTCCAGAACTTCAGTTGGCAAGAGAGCAATAAAAGCATTTTCAGGCACTGAGTAACTGATTGTGGTAGCAATAGATTTCCCAAAACTCTCACCTCCAAGTGACTTTTCTAATCACCCCGAATTGTCATCTCTGCTGAATGAGTTTGAGTGAGTTTCAGCATCTTTCTTACCAAACAAATACCCATAGCAAAATCACCACAGTTCAGGTTTGAGTAAAGCAGAGCTAAAGGCTCCCCCTCTGCAGTGCTGACAGATATAGAGGATGCTACCTGTGGGTTTTTGGTTTGTTTTTTTTTTTCATCTGTACGGAGAACACTGCTCTACAGATGGCAGTCCAGCCTCCATTAGCAGATTTTTAGTGGCTGTTTTGTTTCTTTACAAAAAGCTAAATGCTGGTTTCGATCAGAATACGAGCACTGCAGCTTTTGACAGCATATAGTTGTCAATAGAAAGTGCCGGGTTGCTGCTTCTGCCCCCCTGCCTATGCCAGCTGTAATCCTTGCTCTTTCTTCCTCCTAGAAGTGTGTTCTGTAGACTGTGGCACTCACGGGGTGTGCATTGGCGGAGCCTGTCGCTGTGAAGAAGGCTGGACAGGAGTGGCCTGTGACCAGCGTGTGTGCCATCCCCGCTGCACGGAGCACGGAACTTGTAAAGATGGGAAATGTGAATGCAGAGAGGGCTGGAATGGGGAGCACTGCACCATTGGTAGGCAAACGACAGGCACCGAAACAGGCACATATTGCTTTCTTTTCATAAATCGTAGAAACATAGTTACTGTTGTGTATTGTAATAGGCTGTTCCTTTAAGGACCCTAGTGCTTTCAAACATTGTCGCTGCCTCTTCAAAATGTATAGGGTGGAACGCATAGAAAGCCTGAAAGTCATTTAAAGTCAGTAACCAATTGATTTGAGGAAAAAAAAAATCCACAACAAATGAACATTAGTAAGTAGAGATGTAACAAATGGTCCATTGAGGTATGGGCTGAGACAAGCTTGTCAAACTTAACTAAACATTCCTTTGTGTGAGTGGCATCTTTTTTAATTTCCTGGTCTGACGCATCGGTGCTTCGCTGCTATTGTACATCGCATCCGAACCACATGGCCACCATCACCACGCAGAGCAGGGGTCAAGTTACAGCGAAATAAGTGTCCCTGTTGTTACCGAAATAGCTCCCTAGCATTTTCCTGTGTGTGCTGTGACAGTGGGCATGGTGTTTGCATATAGACAGGCACAGCATGGGAGGGCCTTGTCAGTCCTGCAGCCTGCTGCTGTACCCTTTCCTAATAGCCTGCTGCTCAGCACAGCATCGGCATCCCGCCGAGCACTGTGACTAACACGATTGCATCTCCGTCGTGATGTGTCCGCCTGGGAAGTTCAAAAAGGTTGCACTTACACAAAGTGATGATGCTCCAGCCTCTCGATTACAGTGCTTGAAAATTTATTTTGAAGAGGAATTAATTGTTCCTAAATGAAATTCTTTAATTCAGGTAATTAGAAGTCAGGTAGTGTATTTGAACTATCCTGTAAAGTTGCACAAAGCAAGGAAGGGAGAAAATCTTATTTTTCCCGTGCTTTAATCTAAATAGGAATTTTCAGGAAGGCATCTGTCTTCTAAGAAGTATAAGGAAATTCATCTGGAACAAGAAAATTCAGTTGCAAAGTGAGACAATAGGAGTTTCAGGCAAGTGTGTGTTTCTCTGAAGAATCTTGGGGGGCTGTGAGGTATATCTGAGAAGAAACCCAGCGAGTCCAAGCCCTAGATCATACTGTTTTAATTACGCTGAAGTGGTAAATTTAACAACGGAAAGGCAGCAGGTGAATTGAGATTTTCATGGCAATCAGGGACCCTAATGGGACAGTCCTATTACGAGTGAATTGTTATTTCTTTAATTAAAAGTATGGTGAGATTTCTGCATCCCTCAAGCTGTTTTTCATTCCCCTCTGATTTCTCCTTGGATATACAAACCTTCTCAGATACACATATGAGTTGGAAACTAAAAGCATACCCTTACTAAACAACAAAAAAGATACGTATTTTTAGGGCATATCCTTTGATGTTGTGGTGCTGCATGCTTTGAACACCGTGTGCTAATATGATTTAAATCAAAGCTTTTGTGATTGAACACTTTGTCACCAGTGTAGATGCAGAGTGTTTTTTCACTATTGCTTTCTGAATTCCATCTTATCAACATATTTCTGCTAGAGGAATCCAGGCATTTTGTTTTAATATTAAATACTTTCTATCTTTACAAAATGCCAACTATAGAAATAAAGGTTTTGCATTAAATTGTGCAGTAATTGCTTATTTTAAAAGTTGCTGCCTTGCACAAAACTTATTTTGCTCTGTAATCTTTTAGAAAGATGTCTATTTTTAGAGAAAATCAGTATTTTGAAAGTCTTGCTTACTGTGCACACAAAAAGATGCCTTCTACTGATTCTTTAAGTGAACTCTGAGAATTACAAGCCACATTGGTGATCTCTGAAGGGAGATTTTTAACCCAAATATTCAGAGTTTTAAAATAACTACTTTTGCTATTATTAATGTGCATAATCAATTCTACCCTTGAAAGGAATGATGATAGTCACAAACCAGATAAAATATGTATAAGTTTGGGGGGAGCGGTAGATATGCATTAACAAGATGTATGTGTTTGCTTGTGGCAGAGATGAGACTACTAGGGCAAAAAAATAATTACAATTGAACTTGAGCAGTCATAAGTTGCATGTTGAATGCAGACAAATACATGCTAATCCCTGGGGCTGGGTGGCATTGCTAAGACATTTCCTGTGCTCTTATCGACAGGCCTGCTTGTAAGGTCAGCCACAAAAGCAAAGAAGTGGCAAAGAAGGGGGATTCCATTCACCTTGGTCCCATTGTTGTGGCCCATGTTCCATGGGCAGAGAAGGGGAGAAAGTTGGAAAGAGAAGAACAAACCCAACTTTCATCTGTGTTTGTATAGCACGCAAAAATCTGTTGTTATTGAATGGATTGGTACTTTGGAGCAAGCAGGAGTTGCTGTAGTTTGGAAAGGGGAAGGTATACTGAAATTTTATGGAAATACATTTCAGCTTCATCTATTTTCTTCTTGGTTTACCTTTCAGATAAAAGTTGAGCAGGCCGCTTAATATTAGAATTACTTGCAGAGAGGTGTCCTCTCAAAGAGATAATATTCATGAATACTGATCTAGTATACTCAGACCTTGATCTTTTTCTGTTCTTTTCTTTATCCAAAGCCATGTCTTACTCCTGTTTGGCAGGTACCTGACAAACTGCACAGCCTGTTTTGCCTAAGATAGAGCCAGGTCAGACCAGAGTAAAAGAGCTTGTGAGCGGAGGTTCAGGCTCTCCTTCCTTGCACACAATTTGACTTTTTATTATGTGTTGAGAAGCAGTGAATGTCCAGGCTTTTCTCCTGTACCTTTGAGTATTTCTCCATATGGACTTGAAACAGAAAAGATAGAAAACCCATCCGAGTTTGTTTATTCTGAATAGGCATTTAGTGCTAGACCTAGTCTAAAATGTACCTAAGTTTGTAGAAAAAGTTGCTTTGATTCCAGTGATTTGAGTCTCAGCCTACATAATACGATGTAGTCTGCTTTCTGAGGAAACAGATTTTTATATAAACCAAAGAAAATGCCTTTTCTGCATATTTCTTTACCAATTGTATGTGTTGTATTCATGTTGGCAGTGGAAGAGCATTCATTATAGCAACCTGTAGGTATTGCAAGTTTCTTTGGAGTATTTTATTTCTATTTAATATAAAATTATTCCTTTCTAGACAGTAGACTACTCGTTGGCCTTTCAGTTTTGCCTATCTGAGCTCACATCCTCCCTGGCTAAATTCAGCTGAAGTGCTGGTTCTCTCCCTATTACCTTTTCTTACAGGAAAACCACTCTGAAAGATCTTCAGGGATGCTATGAGTAGTTCCTGGTAACATGTGCTCTATGGAAAAGAGCTTTTACCCACATGCAGCAGTAGAGTTATGCATATACCTCAATGAGCACAAATCCCACCTTATGCAGATTTTGATCAATCTATGGATATCCAAATAATACAAAAATGAAAAGATGGTGGCCAGTCTTACTTAAATGCTCTGAGTGGCAAAGCAGAACTCTTCACCAGACGCTAGTTTTCGCTGTGCTGCTTTGGCTAGGAAGAAAATTGCTTATGGGAGGGATGATGAAAAAAAAATCTTTCCCTTGTGCAAAAATAGATCTGTCAGGATATGTTTATTAAGTGATTACTATTCAGTGATTGCAATTATGGAGGAAGTTACAACTAAATAATAGAGGGTAGGCTAGATGAGGAAAAAATATTAGAAAACTACTAAAGCAATTGACTGATATATAGCAGTTGCTAAATCTTAAACCAATCTCATAACTTTTAAGATTGAAGATCTAGTTTTTCCTTGAAATGTCTGAGTTTTAAGTCTTGTTAATGAATGCTGTTCTAAAACAGATGAGTTACATTTACTGAAAATACTATTTAGATAGTTAGAACTGTGTTCTCCATATGAACTGTCAGGATTGCAGACTAAGGACAGTGTGAGATACAGAAATCTTAGGAAGGAGTCAAAATACCACATTACAGGTATTATTCCATCTGTTATTCATGTCACTAAAGTATGAAATATGACTGTTATTAAGTCACTAGCAAAACTTCACTGAGACAGCAGTGAAACCAGGGCTTAATGCTATGTATAAATGAAATTAAAGCTTAAAATTCAAATACCCAAGCACTGTATCTCCTAAGCTGAGTTCTCCTACCAGAAGGCAATATATGAGGTTTTCTTTGTGGCATCTGTCATATTTCTGAAGCCTTGGTCTTATCTGAACTTTTATCCATTAGATGCAAGTTAACTATTCTTCCTTTCAGGCAGAAAATGGCAAAAGGTTATAGTCAAGGAATTGGAAAATACAGGTCCTCTCTTACAGATTAAGATGAAGGCAATGATTATCTTTCCGGTTTCTTTTCTGTTTTTAATGGAAATGACCTGTGCCCCCGTGGGCAGCCATAGCTAGCTACGTGCTAGGCGATGCCTGAAGCCGGGGGGCTGCTGCTACAGCCATGGCCCAGGGTCAAGGAGGACCTGGCTGTGCCCCTCTCCCTCCACTACCTCCTTGGCCTCTGCACTGAGAATGTCAAGCCATAGGACATGCTCCTCAGCACACAGGGGATTTGGAGTTCCATCCTTAGTCTAGGACTTCCTGTTCAATATTTTCATGAATAAGTAGGGCCTTGAATAAAGAAGAAAGATTTGAAGGAACAGGGATCCCTTGATCTATATAAAGGCAGACTTGTGGGAAATGATCTAAAGTCTTCAGATACATGAAAACCTGCAGGAAAAAGGAAGAAAGTAATCCCTCTGTCTGGGTTGAGTAAGATGAGCAGTTTGGATTTAAGTTGCAATTTGGGAGATTTAGGTTTAGTAGTAGAAAAGAATTGTAACATTAAATGATGAACTGGCATAGATTTGTTTAAACATGATTGTGAAGAATAGCCTGGAGATAATTGATCCTTATGGGTTGCACAAAGCACACTTCCTAATGATCAAACGAGGTAAGGTCTCTGCCATTTTGATTTTTAATGATACTGTGACCCTAACATACATATTGGATCACTCCGAAACAGCCAGACAAGGCATGAATATTACACCGTGTAGGTAAAGGCTTAAAACCGCCTCCCTGGGGAGTACCAAGGCACTCCCACGTGAATACTAGGTGGGTAGTTTATACCTCTGTTTTCACTAAACAACATTTTTCCCAAGTGTTTTGGCATGAGCGTGCCATTTCCAGCTTTAGGCATGTTTACTTGTTTCTAGACAGGAAGGAATGCCACATATCAAGTACAGAGATTTAGATTTTTACATTATTACGAAGTCAGTAACCCGCAGAAACATTCGTAGTGCAGTATTGTGTTATCTTTGGACACAGCAGGATATTTTTGTCCCATGATAATGCTCTTTGTGTCAAAGATTTTTCTTCTTCTACTGATTTTTCATGTAATTACAACAGTAATGATTCAAAGATTAGGCAATTTTCAGGAGAGATGGAAAGTGTGTGGGAGGAGACGGTGGAAAGCCATCGTATCTGACAAAGTGCAATTTAGAAAGACTTAGATATATTAGACTTCTGCAATGTATTTCGAACTTAAAATTAATCTATAGCGGTTTATACTTTACGAAGTATAAAAAATATTTCTAGCAAAACCAACAGAGTCTTAGATCACGTGCTGTGTAGAGAGCAATGATTTTTTTCCTTATTCCTTGAAAAATGTGCGGCATATTTGGGCCATGACCACTGTTCATTACTGCTGATTAGAAAAATTACAGTAGTAGGTATAAGGACATGAACAGAAAAATTGGAAACCTTGGTTGTTTCTCTATCTGCAAATTCAGTTTCCTCATTCGTTATTATACGGTCGTCATCTTGTCTTTACTCGTGGTAGCGGGTCACTCGAGACGCGTATCCGTGATGCAGGCTTTGAAGTACGTGGTGTCACACTTTCACTTTGAATATCATAGGATGGTTCCCCCCCATGCCTCTCTTCGGCAAAACAGAACAGTAGCAGATAACTGCACGAATTAATGTGAGAGATTCTCGACAATTCCTGTCATTTTTATGCATATACTTTGCATTTTAATTTCCATCATGCAAGTGGAGAGAGGTAGGTAGAAATTTCCCTTATAAAGTGGCATTTTCGTATTTCTTTGACCTCGGAACAGTCATTTTGACATTGATGGTGTGATGCCATTTATCTGTTTAATTTCATATAATGAAAGGAATATCTTCATCAAAAGAAGTTTGCTGTTAAGTGAGCTAGAAAACTGAGCTGAGATCCTAGGAGGGTTAGGAATGGAAGAAACCAGGGTTATAGAATCCAGTTTTAGGCCAAAGTAAGCCTAAACTTTTTCCAAACTTCTAGTGTTTCACATATAAGATAACTTGCAGTGATTTCCTCTTTTTGTGGATACAAAGACCTCTCTTATTCCAAAATAAATTCTGAGCTGTAGCTGATATTCCTGTTAAGTGGGAAATCATAAATATAATCTAGTACAGTAAGTAGAGAAGCACGTGTGTTCACAAATATCATCTCTTATTATATAGCCAGAAACGAAGTAACTGTACTAATCAATTACACGGGTGGCCGTCCAGTCCAACACCATTGTGCTGCAGCAAGGATGCAAGTACCCTGTAGGTAAGCGCTTGGAAAGGGCCTCCTGGAAAGACGAAGCTTTGGGTCTTTGTCAGCTATGTTAGTGACTGGGTGGGTTTTGGTTTTTTAAATGTGTTATATTTTCCCTCCCCTCATAATCCCTGAATCAAATCTCTTCCCTGCAGTTCCCAGATTATCCGCTGTGACAATAACAACTCTTATTTCTCATCTCAGTATTAAATTCTGCTTCTAATTTTTAGCGCTCTCCTAATTTTTATCTCCATGCCTAAACATAATTTGCTACTTTTGTATTTCAGGCATGAGTAAAATTGCTAAGCAATTTCTGTAGCACTAAAGTACCCAGAACTAACATATGTATCATAGTTGAGTGTGATAGAATATTCCGTTTTGAGTATATCTTCTGCTATATAGAGATTTGTATACAGGGAGTTTCAGGGAGCTGCGAAGCACAATTACTTTTCATTTGTAAATCTGACAAAGGGCAGCTGGGGATCTTTTTGGCTAAAAGGCAAGCTTATTCTCTAGGAAGAATTTTCCTGTTTGTATTCTTTGCCGAGCATTCCCTGTAAATGAGTGAAATATGTCACAGTGCAGTGTCAGACCAGTGAGCCGCTCTTCTCTTTCTCTGTGTATGGGATATATGCAGAACATGACTTTATTTATTCCCTTGCTAGCTCCAAAATGTGAATGAGTGTATTTTCAACAGAGCTTCCTGTGCTTTGTCTGGTACTTCAAAGATTCACCCAGCAGATGCTGGTAAATGATTTCCCAACTTAAAATCACATTTCTTCTCCTTTTGGTGGGGCTCGTACATGAGTTATATTGATTTTCTGGCCAATTCTTGAACTCCTAAAAGACTGGGAAAAAAAGGGAGGAGGGGAGCAATCGATCAACCTGCTGATCTGACTTTCGAAAGGGCAAAGCTGATTTTGCTGTTCGTAGGAGTATTCACAGCACCAGGCAGGCGTCTCTTGTTCCATAGATAATGTTTTCGCTGTTATTCTGTACCCCGTGGTGTCAAGAACAGCTTCAGCAAGTGAGTGAATTACACCGAATTGCTAGATGCAAAAATAATAAAGACACAAAAGTGCTTGCAAAGGGTCGATGAAATCGATCGTATCGTGATAGATAAGTTGTATAAGATCTTGGCAAAAACATACGTATATTTCTTATGAATAAATAACTACAAAAGAGAACAATACCTGCACATCCTTTTGAGGACTACAGTTAATATTCTTTTTAAAGGTCTTTTCATTAATCCCTCGCATGCTTGCTTATACATCCTCCAGATAGAATTCTTGCATCTTTAATATCAGTTTAACATAATCTTTTATGCTTGAATATGCAGATAGGGCCAAATGCATTTTGCCAGACTGCTGCAAACTCTATAAAACAGAATAATAATTGAGACACCTTTTCAGTTTTCAGGTCTATTTTTTCTCCAGTTACTGCACAGTACCAAATTAACACTAGAGTATGTTACAAGTTAGAGACCTTTTTTCCTAAGATATTTGATAGTTTTGAACTGCATTTGATTTTTTTTTATTTTAATATTATAGTAAAAATATTAATGTCAGAGAAAAGGAAGGGAGGGAAAAAACGGTCTCTGTAGCATCTCTGAACTGTCAGTTCAGGATTTTGCTGTGTGATCTATTTAGGGCTTGGAGGGAAAAAAAAGCGAAACTATCGGAAGCTTTTTCTTTAAACTGTCAGTTGTCTGTTGTGTAGAAACTGCTCACCAGGAATGCAGTGCATACTGATGTTGAATATTGATACGTCCTTCTTGCACAGCACTTTCTGTAGGACTCCTCACTAACACGAGTTATTTTAAAATCCTAAGTAACAAATGTGGGGGGGGGGGGGGGGGACTTGTTCAGGATGCCCGTTATGGGGTAGCTCTGTTCTGACCCATTCTTCTTGAACAAAGTTACTAAAAATTTTGTGTTGCTCCCTTATTTTCTCTTGTCTACCCCTATTCTGACCTGCTCATTAAATGTTTATTAGGATGACCTTAACTTCTGGAAATACTTCCCACAGCCACAGTCTGTTTCTTTTAAGATAAAGATCTGCACATACCTGAAGAAGGCAAGATAGCCTGTTGGGATACCTTCATGTCAGGTAGTATTTCTAGTGTAATTAATTAGGTAACTGAAAAGTACTGGATATGTGAATGTTCTTGAAGGTGCTTGTCTCTCAAGTTATGGTCCTTGTTCATCTCTGTATTGAATATGCAGAGGAGTGTAACAGTATTTATTCACATATAACTATCCATGGTTGTGTGAGTTAAATTCAAAACACACCCGTGCAGGGTAGGCAGAGGCAAAACAGTATGAGTTTGTTACTGCAGCAGCAGTTCACAGTCGTATGGCTAAAAGTCTAGGGAAAAGTGGGACTTGAGAACGTAAGGTACTGTATTGCCCCATTCTCTCTTTTTTCAGTAACAAGACTAGAGCAGAAAGGTTTCATGGTCCAGCTCCCTCTTTGAGGGTTATCAAATAGGAGAGCTGATCCTGATCATTGGATCCTACAGACTTGACTATTTCAATGCACACAAATACCTCTGCTGAACAGAAGCACAGTAGTTTTTGCTTTAACCAAAACTTCAGTGTCTGGTAGATCTTAATGTTACTCCTAATGACTGTTAGGCATGTGAGACATGGCTGTCTGTTTATCCAAATCAGAACTTGCCTCCCTCTCATTCCAATACGCAGGTCCTTTTGCTTCCCGCTCTGTGCAATGAGGCAGCTCCAAGGCCCGTGCCCTGTGTCCAACACCAGGGATTCGCTGCATCTCCTCATGCAGTTCCGTTGGTCACTGGGAGTCATGCAGCGAGCCCCAGATGTTCAAGTGTGAAACAGATTTTGTGTTTGCTCAAACACAGTTTGCATGGTGGCACCTAAGTCCTCCTTGTTTTTATTGCATCCCTTATACAGCGCTGGTAAAAGGTATGGGTTTCCTGCATGCTGTAAATAGGGAGCCATAATTTTGAGAAACTGCCTGACAGTGTCAGAGTTTATAACTTTTTCCTAATCCCGTTGTATTTTTAGTTTCTTTTCACAATATTTAAGAGTCTGGTGCAGCGCAGGTCAGTCAGCTCAACGTCAGTAGACTGTGGCATTCTCTTTGCCGTGCAGAATGGCCGCAAGGAGCGGCTGCAGCCTTTCTTGCTAAATATTCTTGGCTGATCAGGGTAGAGTTGAACTACAAGAGCTGATAGTTAATCTTTTATATAATTAAAGATGATCTGCACTTTTAGCATTTTAATGTATTTTTACCAAACCTCATATAACAAAAAGATGCATCTCTACTGTATTAATTCCAGTCAATTAAAAAATTGCAGATGTGATCTTTTAGGTAGATGTTGAAAGGGTGAAGTTATTTATGAGTATGACAAGTGAGTAAGATTCATAATGAATCTAGAGCACATACATTTTAATTTGCTTTCAAATAGTCGTTCAGGGGATCGAACAGCTAAGCTAAGAAACCACAGTGCTTCGTGATGCGCTCCCTATTCCGAAGATGAAAGGAAGAAATAGAGAAACAGCAGCAATAATGGTTTTATTATTTAAGAAATAAATAAAATAGTCCAACATGAATTAAAATTTTTTAATGAAAAACTAAAGCATCTTATAGTGAAAAATAACACTAGATTGTGATTTTAGAGTAGAAGCAAAGAACAATTAACAGACCGAATGAATAAAAAGATCAATTTAGCAATAACACGTTTCACTGCAAAATTATGATTTATTGATCATAAAAGTAGTGCCACATCAAACACTGTGATTTCCCATTTGCTAGGACTCCAGAGCAAGTGCTGGGGTGTTTGTGGAGTGAGTCCTTCGGGAGTGGCACTGATAGTATTTTTGTAAATTCATTGAGCACCCATGCAAAGAGCCTAAGTGACACAGATGATGCTGATTCACCCAAAAGCAGAGTGACGTTAGTGCAGGTGAGAGAAGTGACTTTGTGTTTTAAACCCTGGGAACCCCAGAAGGTAGAGCTCAGTTCCTGGAGCATGTTTGCCATCAACTTTTCAGCATATTTTAAATATAAACCAGTGTGACTTCTTTTGCTTTCTCTTTAATATAGCAGGGCGAAATGTGTGTCTGCTAGGTTACAGATCACTTCCCTCTGGAATTAGTAGAGGAATTAGTGTTATAACTTGCAGTCTTACAGCAGAAGATAGTGTGACTAAAATTAAGTAGTTAGAAGAAAAGGATGAATGTTTCCCTCTTCCCTAATTTATTTTTAATATTCAGAAACACCTGTGTTTAAACAAGCAAAGTAGTATTTTGAGCAGGAAACCATGGATCACAATCATTAGTTAATGTTGAAAACCCAAAGCACAATATGAAACATTTTTTTTTTTTTTTTTTTTTACAAATTGAATAATTTTATAATCTACAAATAGGTGGGGGTTTTTTCCAAGGTAATCTGATAACAGTACAGGAAAAGCACAGGTAGTGCCTTTTCTTGTTTCTGATAATTCTGAAAGATATCGTTTACTTAAGAGAGAAAATCACTGCATGAGACTTTGTTAGGAATCTGAAAAGGAAATGAAAGTTGACACTGCTCCCCATGCAGCATTGGTGATAGATACTTGAGTTTGGAAAAAGCTGTATAGGGACATAGATTTTTAGATCCAATGCATCTTTTTGTTGGTTTCTTTGGAAACTAGGGGGAAATTGCATTTTGCTACTGCCTGGCTTGGATCGTTATTAATTGATTCTTTATAGTGAAGCCAATCCAAATATATCTTCAGCATGTCCCTTTGCAGGGTTGAACCTTCTTTGCCAAAATAGAAACAGCCAGAAATATATTGGATTTAGAGTGGGGAGAAAACTTCCGTATTTAGAGAACTGGATGTTAAAGTCAAGGTCACTTTGTCTTTGTGAAGGTTCAGGGAAATACCAGGGAAGTATCGTAACGAGGTCAGCGCTCATTGCTTCTGCATGCCCTCTGTCGTGTGCGCTGCTCGGTAGTGACTGCCCATGGAGCTAGGAAACAGAGGGGAAATTAAAACCCTATCAACATTTATACTGGGGATTCCCGAGCATTAGTATGCAGTTACAGCCTTGTCATAATTGAAACACAGATGGGCCTGGAGAGGTTGTCAGTTTTATGAGTTCTCATTGGAATCTTTTGTTAAAGAATTTTATAATAATTTTGCTTGCTTCCGTACAAAAGAAAAATGTGAATCAAAATTGGCCAGTCCCGCCCTTTCTTTTAAACAATAGTTCATATCCCTTATGAAAAAACTTAATACAGATGAGATACCAAACTGTGCAGATATTCTAAAGTGAGTCTTAAAGTTATTAATACTTTCAAACCATGTGAAGTGTTGCTCAAATACAATGAGAGTAGTGCTCATTAAAATCTGGTTATTTCCCTCTTCCTTTTAATCTTTTATACACAGAACATTCAATAAGTAAAGTCTGCCTTCTCCCACCAGTGTTTGTGTTTCTAGTTATCGTATCTTGAAATGCTTATTACTTGACTGAATAGACTTACTGCATGGGAAGTTCTAAATATGAAATAATTTTTGAGGGGAAATATTTATTCATAAGAATTGGAGAATTTAATATATTCAGCTTTCGTTTTAGAGTGCATCTGGTAATTCCCCTTTCTAGTTAGTTTATTCTGCTGTACTAGGGATTTCCTCAGCATTTTTCAGATAAATTGATATATTTTTCAAATTGTCTAATAAAATGTGTACTGCATATCTGATTTCTTAAGCCACGTGACTATATTGAGTTTTAATGGGAGCTGCCCTTGCATCATATGTCCTAAGGTTTATTTTTTTTCTTTCATTTTCCATATTTAACACTTAAGGTAAAGATATTATAAAACATGTGGAAAGACAGGAACAGATGCCAGTAGTCCTATGATGACATATTACTCATCTATTAAAGATAGTGTTTTACAGGGCTACTGCTGCTGGTCCTTTACTTGAATTCAATTCCTTCATTTCAGATTAGGAAATAATTAAAATCAATTATTTGTTTCATTCAAAACAAAAGCAGGTATGCATGCTGCAAAATGCACTTTTATGTCTCCTGTGAGTGCTACGCACATTAACTAGGAAGGCAGCCGTGTGTCATTAAGCTGCAGGATAGTTTTTCCAGTCAGTGCTACCCTGATTAAGAAGGATTTTTGTGAAAGGTTCTTCACCACTTATAAAAATTATTACAGTAAATTGCATAGTCACTATGCCTGATTAAATATATTCCCAGGTATGTATTTACTTTGAAACCTAGAGCTGTTCCAAAGTTCCCTTGGCCTGATTAAGCCTTGTGGAGATCTCCTAAACTCAGGAGTGAAACTGCATCGTCTTGAGGTGAGAGACCTTCAGCTCATATTGGGATGCTGCAGGGCGTTGTTAGCGAGCTGTGCGATAGCTGGGGGGTACTTGAGCTACACGGAGATGTCTGCAGCTTGGGGCATGGCCAAACGTCTCTGTGCTCTAAACTGGTAGCTGCTTCAGTACGGTGTGGAAAAGCTGTTAGATACCACTGCATTTCTCAGTGGTGAGCAAAGAGTGTACAGGAAAGCCTAATTCCTGTGTTTCTAACATGTTCTGGAATCCTTAGAATGTGGCAGCTCTAGACAAAAAATGGGGAATACACTGCACCTGATGGAAATCACTGATGGAACCTGATGGAAATTACTGGAAATTTCCGTCAAAACCTGAAATCAGCAGAGTATGGTATAATTTTACAATAAATTATACCATATGTCAGTTAAGATTTTACTTGAACTCAGAGAGGGAAACAATGCAAGTCTTCAAAATAAACTTGTTGTTTATTTATAAACTTTTGGTTATTTTCCCTGTAATATTTTAAAAATAATTAATTATAATCTAGCTGTCCACTTCACAAATAGAAGATTTTTTTTAATTGGAAATGCTTTTTGCCTCATCTCTTATTTTTAATAGTTCCTTTAATAATTGCATTTCTTCTTTTTCTTTTTCTTTTTTTAATTTCATTTATTTGTTTGTTTTGACAATCTATGGTTTTGTGCCTTTTCACCTGGGATGAATCAGGGGCACCCTGTGCTCATCTCATGCATTGATCACTCACTCCCACTACAGCAGAGAGACACTGACAGACCAGACTCGACTGCTTTTTTCCTGCTCCTTCAGACGTTACGTTTCTCTCTTCCCTGGAGAACTGTTCCCAGCAAACAAGTCCCATTATAACTAATAACATCCTGCCTATCCCAGCATGCTTTAAAAACTGTGTCAAATACAGATGCAGGGCAGTGAAGTTAAAAGCCTCGTCGGTGCTTCCAATGGCTTCAACTGACAAATGGAAAAGAAATATTCTATCTATATGCCTAAAGCTGGCTTAGATACTTGTTTCAGAGGATTAAGGTCATTTTTTAGAGAGACCAGGAAAGGAGGAGAGCTATAAGTTGCCTGATGGTAAACGTTTTTAATATAACACAAGCAACACTTACTTAAAGAGCTCTTCACCTTTCAGTTCTTCCCAAATACTCATTAAATACTCTAGGCTTTCTTGGAGGTAAAATGGTGAGATCAAAATCAATATTTCAGATTTATTTAGTATTTAAATACCAAGATATATGGCTCTGTTTGAAGGATTATCAGATTTTTCTCTACCTCTTTTTGTTCTTTACTGCTTAGGCAGATAAAGATGTAGCAAACAAAGGAAGTTATCCGGATCTTTGTGCATGAGGGATGAAAAACTATCTAAACTGGTATTTTTATATATATATTTATATATATATATTTCTGTTGCTTTCTATTGGTTATATATGCAGTTGGTACATACAAAAAACAAAAATGGAATGGTATTATTCATGAACGTATATATATTGAAAGGAGTACAGAATATGTCTAGCACTTTAGAATGAGGCACATATATATAGAATGTGTTTTATGTAGTGAAATATCCATCTTCTGTGCTACATCTGCCAACAGCCCACCATACACAAATACAGAACTCAAGATGTATTATTTATGTATTTTATTTTGTTTTACATACATTGTCTATATGGTGGAATATTTCTCCTGCGACATGGGTGTTATTTTGTCTTTGCAAATCCATCTAAATTCCATAAACTCTAAAAACAAAAGTATCTCGTGTTTGTAATATTCAAATATCCATTATTTGTTGTCTTTTTTGTCATTATTTGTTCTTTGACCCTTTTTGGGGTTTTTCTGATCTGAAAAATATACAGTGGACTGCCATATTTTGAAATTCAGGTAATGGATGCTTCAGGAAGGCCAACTGCAAATTGTAATACATATCTATAGTTCTTTTCATTCTAAAGGGATTGCAAAATTCTGTACAAATTAAGGTAAAGGTAATCCTAGAGCATATTAATTTGTTATGCAATGATGGAGGAAAATGTATGTTTCTTTTAAGGCTTGCATTTATTCTTTTGGTACAGATAACCTGCACAGTTATACAGGATCTACATACCTCTACATTCTGTGCTAAGTTATAAATTCTGTAAGGACATTAATGTCTGATGAATAGCAAGTAATTATATTGTAATAATGCCTGAGAAAAATGGTGTTCTCTGTCCTGAGAAATAGGCCTTATGAAGCCTAAAATTGGTCAGATTGTCAGTAATGCAGATTGGAAGGGGTGTCAGGAGTTCATGCAGCCTCTAGTTCAAAACGGGGTTAGTTCGTGGTCACTCTGGTCCGTGGGCTGTGGGGCAGACATCCTGCAAGCCCCGTTAATTGTGTCTTAGAGAGGCTGTTCGTCACCACTCAGCACCGCAGCTGGGCTTGTCCTCTCCCCTCTGCTTGTTCTCCTTTTTCCTTTTTGAAGTGTCCTCACCTGTGCCTTGCAGGGCCTGCGCGCATCCTATTCTCTCACATCCTGGGATTCAGATAGGATTAGAAATACTGAGGTGAACAGGTAGGTCCTGGCAGAGAGGAAACAGTTCTGTTTTGTGGTCGCTGTAAGTGCTGGTTTGGCCTGTTAGGGGGGTCTCGTTCTCTTCAGCACCTCAGCAGCGAGGGCTGTAGATCTTTTTGTTTATTAGGGAGTCACAGACAAAGAAATCCAGTTTGTACTTGAGGCAGAAAGTGCATAATGTGTTGTAGCTTTCTATATGTAACTTATTTATAGAGTGAAGAAATTTATTCTGTAGGCTTAAATTCACTTCTAAAAAATCTCCCCCTCCTACAAAGATAAGATCAGCCTTTGTCAGCTTAGCAGAGCTCTCGACCCCGGTTTTCATTCTTGTACCTTAGGCAGTCTTTTAGATATCCTGAGCCTAGCAGATAAGCAAGGCCTTGAACTTGATTTTGAATTTCTTTAGGAAGCCAATGGCAAGAGAAATAAAATAATAGTTGATGTGCTTGTTTTTGCCTAGGAGACAGGCTTCTCTATTCACACAGCTGAATTCAGCTTAAGCCCCTATATATTACGCTGTTGAAGCCAAGGCCTGTAGAAGGGAGTTTGAATTATCGTCTCAGCATTGAGTGGCGCCTTGCAGTCGATGGGAGAGGGAAGATAGCGCAGCTTGGGTCTGCCCTGTGCGGGGGATTGCTGAAGTGGGTAGAAGTATTCTGAGGTTAATGACTGGACTGACAGCTGCGAGCAGGTGTCTCCTTGAAAAACCAGACTTGTGCCAGGCTGGAATTGGAGCAAGATTAGTTTTAGTAGGACATTGTGAAATTGTTTGGAATTAAAAAATATACCAGTGATATTTGAATTAAACAGATATATCCAAGGGTTGCTTTGGTGTTGAACAATCAGGGTAATGCCAGGCTGATGAAAGGAAATCTCGGTTTCTAAATGATTTGTTGCTTCTTTCCGACGGGAGAAGCGCTGGTTTTCCATGGCCCTTTAAGCAGCCAACAAGGGCTAAATAGAACAGCAGCAGTTTCTAATCTAAGCTATCTTTGTTTCTGGTGATGCCTGGTAGTCAGTGAATATGTAGAAACAAGGGAAAGCCCGCACTTTTCTGAAAAACAACCAATATGTTATCATTAAATATTATTTGAAGGTCCTAGATATAACAGACTGCCATGAACCTGGAGGCTCTACATTAGCTGATTGAAATCCGTGGAATTCTGTTGAATTTGGCTATGCTTTATCAAGGTGAGCTAACATCCTGCCTTCAAAAGATATGACTCAAAAGGCTGAAGAGCGAGTCCGGCCGATAGAGGAGGATGTGATCCCGAGAAGTCCGTTGTCGCAGCCCGCGCAGCCTCCCTGCGCAGCGCTCCCTTGGCCTTCTGCTGGCTTCCCTCTGAGGAGCCTGGAAACCTGCCTCTTGGTCACATTGTTAGGCCACTGTCATTTGCAGGATGCTGAGTAATAACAGTGTTGTTCCTAAGACTGGTTTAGAGACTTGAGTCAGGCTAAACCTGTGAGCACAGCAGAGGATTCCTTCCAGTGTTTCATCCTTAATTAAGAATGTCCTGGAGATTTGGTTTCATGTCAGGTATTAGCATTGCTTTAACGCGGTTGTATTTATGCACACCTCTAACTTGTCAGAAAATGTCTGATTTAACTGTGACATCTATGCTCCCAGCTTCTGCCCTGAGATTGTGTTGTTTAAAAATATTTTCTGAGAAGTAAAGCTAGTGATTGTGAGTTTCCTTTAAAACTTAAATGCAAGCACTCCTGGATGGCATTGCAGTCTCCAGGACAGCTAGCCAAATGACATTGCAGTCTCCCTTGCTGATCCATCAAGACATTCAGAGAGCAAAAGCACATCTCCTGCATCACTCAGGGGATTTCAATCAAATGAGATGTCTGCGAGTTCTGAGCTGTCATAGTAACAAGTGATCCTGCCCTTATCAAGCCTGATCTTGTACTTTTAAAATCTGCAGATTCTTAGATTATAAAGAGTTATGGAACTGTGGTGAATATGGGATTTTTAGATGTTCTTCCTGGAGCAGGTGCGCAGTAGGGCTAACTTCTTAAATATCTGCTGCCATTCATGTACAGAAGAAGGAGAATCTCCTGTGAAAGGCTTGTGACACAGGGCTATGAAACTGTTCTGCTTCAAGTTTCTGTCACTATTCCCTTGCCAGATCACATTTTTCAGAAGGGAAACATCGGCTGCATTTGCAACTTCACTAAATTAGGTTGAAATTTGAATAAACGTGGCACCTTGCCATCTCCTCTGGCAAGCTGAGTTTTTATTAGGAGTGCAGTGCAGAGTGACGGCACCCTTTGTGCTGCGGGTGCGGAGGCATCGTCCTGAGCGTCGCCACTGCGTCGCCAGGCTGCACAGACGAGATTCATGGACTGACCCTGGCCTCCCGCGTTCAACCGAGCACTCAGACTCTCATCCTTGCCTAAACTTCTCAATTTTGCAAATGCCCCTTCCCTGCAGTACACCCTCCATTCCTTCCCGAAACCTCCCTTTGTTTAAATATTTCAAATTCTCTGGCTCAGCTGGATTGCACTTTGTGCATACCCAAAAGTCAGAGTAGACACGTAGAGATTTTTTGTTCATTCACATGGTTTCCTCAAGTCTCATGACAATGCAGAGCAAGCTCCGTGGGGTCCTCTTTTCTCTGCCTGGCTGCTGGCAGCCTGAGGAAGTCGCTCCAAAAGCTGATGCGAGCAGCAGCCGTGTCAAGCGGGAGACCCTCAAAGAGTGTCTCCCCCCCCCAGGAAAACCACAGAAGTCCATGGCTTGAGTCACTGAAACTGAGCCTGGCTCAAACGGGATGTGCATCTAGGAAGGGCCCCAGGTTAGCAAGGAGTGTGACTGACTCCTCTAGATTTTCTTTTATCTCAGATTCTTGTGGTCTGTTTTTCAAACATGAGCTTTCTTTCCCTCTGTCCCCTTTTATTTTCCACATATGTCTTATGTTTTTTTTTTTTTTCTTCAGAGAGATAGATAAAGACAATAGAACGTTTCAGCAAGTGGTTTCTCTTGAGACTTCTTAATACCAGCAGTTCCCCTTTGTGTGAGGTTTACTTCTCTTTTAAGCACACACACATATATCTTTCTACCATTTTTCGATTTTGTTTCAAAACATAGATGTTTTCCCAGTTCCCATCTTTATGAAAGATATATGAAAGGAAGAAATTGCATAGGTAAATAGTAAATAGAGTGCAGTTAGAAGGAAATTGCACTATAGCCCAAGTACCTGGGTAATTCAGAGGACCTTTTTACCATTGTAATTGCCTGCCTGCGCTGTAAGTAACAGCATGGAGGCAATCAGAATTCTTGACACTTCCTTCTTGGCCTTTTCATTCATTTTCTTTTTTTCAACCTATTCAATAAAAAATTGTAGTAATCCCAGTCTGTTTTAGCTTTAACTCAGGCACATGTTCATAACACCCAGCCCATCTGTAAACACAGTATTTGCTTTTGTTTATCCTGTTCATTTCTTTATCTGAATTCCAGGTTAAAATACTTATAGTACTCAGTATTTTTTAAATGTACATTCTAAGAAAGGAAGCAAAAAGAGAAGCAGTGAGTACAAACATCACCAGAGCCCCGCGCTCCCGCTCAGCGGAACCAGCAGCAGCGCTGCCGGGGCAGGGCCGTGGTGGCATCAAGCTTTGGGGTTACGTTGGAAGGATGAGCTAACCCGTAACAGTCCATCCGTCCAGGTCACTGTCCTGCTCTGAATAGCTAACGTAGTATTTCTGCTTGGTTCTTGGCCCTCCCGGTCAACCTCTTCTATACTGCATGGTTATGGCTATATGTTAATAACATATTTTATCTTTGCGTTCAGTTTAGTTGAAATACTGGGGCAGAAAGTAACTTGTGCCTTCCTACGCTATTCCTTTGGGTCATTTTTTATTTATATGACCTACCTCTGGCTTTAACTAAGCCCAGTGGGCCTTGGAATAGAAGGATTAAGAATAATAATAGCAAATAAAAAGCAATCATTTATTTTCCTGTTGCTAGGTATTTCATGTGTCTCTTGAATTATTTGGTAAATAGCCTTAGGCATACCAGCAACTTACTGAAGAAATGAATGGAATATATGAAAACAGTGATTATGTTATAAAATCCAAAATTAAAAGGCTATTGTCATTTCTTCTTTTATGTCTTTTCTCTAGATTCTGTAGGCACTGTCGTATCCCGCCCTGCTTTTATTTACTATAGTTCTGTAGTTAACAGCTGTAATGAGAGATTAAATGAAATTTAAATGTAGCTGGTGTTGCGTGTCTTGTCTGAGAGCAGAAGACTTTCCTGTAGAATAAACTCTGTTTTGCAGGGCATCTTCATCCAAAGGGCCCCTTTACCCAGTCCCCACTGAAGTCAGTGAGAAGACTCCATGGGCTGCCATTGTGCGTTAGGTAGGGACCTGAGTAACAGACTAGACAAAAAGATCGATGAGATTTTTATATGAGCCTGATTCTCCACATATATACTGAGTAGAGCCTAAAATTCACTCATGACTCTGCACCGCGCTACTACATGGTGATTCGGCATCACCTTTCCCCTCCGGGTCACCCATTCCCCCTTTTCCATTAACATAAAAGACTGCCTATTCCTGTCAAGTTTGTCAAGTTTAGAGAGAACACGGAGATGAGACTGTCTGGGAGAAAATCTTCTGAATTCTCTTTCCCTGGCTGCACTTTTCCATTTGCAGAGTGATTGGCCTCGTGGCAACTGGCAGTTCTGGTTATTAAAAATGGAATTAAGATTTAGACTGAAAGCACAAATGAATCAAAGAATATGTCTTTGTATTTATAGTACTGTAGCATTGTGTGGGACTTCTAAAGTCACTCATAAGAAAATCCATATGTAGCTAGATAGCAGCATGTATGTATTGTGGTGAACATGGCGTTAGTAAATATCAGTGCAGTAGGTAGGTGCAGAATTCATCCAAAATGGAATATGCGTTTTCCATGTACTGCATACGTCTTGGGAGTTAATTTGCTGACTTCAAATATGAATTAATAACCTTACAATTGAGTCACAGAATATTTTAATTGTGTTATTGATCCATTACTACTGCAAACAGGCACCATATTGATTTTGTTTACTGTTCATAATGATTACACAATCTTTTTGGTTAAATGCAGCTTTTCTTAAATCCTATATAAGTTTTGAAAGTATGAAACTGGAGAAATGGATAAAGCTTCCATGGGTCTACAGGAAGCAATAGACTTGATTTTGTTCACAATGAATGCAGTAACTTTCTTTTTTTTTTCCTAGACTCACTTTTTTTTTCCCCAGTCCTGATATTTACCATGAGCAATAAGAAGACATTAGTTTTTATTGCTGGTACTGTTATTCACTTGCTTACTGCACCATCCATGGTGGATCCTCTTCATCTGTATACTGTGTATGGGCTGGAGAGACTTGCCTGATTCATTTTTAGAGCAAGAAAATCAGATGCGTTCCTACAAAGATACTGCACTTTTTTTTCTGAAGACACAGATGTCTCATGTTTTTATCCTGTATTCACCTGTATTATGTGTCCCCAAAGATCACGGCTTTCGTTGCCGTGTGCTGTGAGGGTGTGTGTACTGGAACCACTGGGCTGGAGAGGATGTGAGGCAGTTGCGAAGTTCTCGGTGAGGGTGGAGGTGCGGGGAGGAGAGGGCCCCAGGCTGTAACATCTTTGCTGAATTTTTGCTTACCGAAGTTCAGAGTTGTCCTCAGGTGGCTGTGGTGGGTCAGCATTCTTATTGCACCTGCCACTGTAGGTGTGCAGGGATATTAGCTTGCTAAGAAATAACAATTTTAACTGTAAGCAAATTAAGAATATAATAAGCTTTTTGTACAGTGAGGAGCAGCAAGCTCTATGAAATGCAGTAAGGAATTGGTTGTGTTATTCCAGTTTAGTCACATATTTGAAGAAGATCTAAGATGGAGAGGAAGTAAATCCAGGTATTAAACCCTAGCCTTCATGTTCCAAAATTGTAAGGTTATGGCGGTTGTTCTGTTAAGTGATCTTTTTATAAAGTGTCTTGGGATCTTCCATGGGGAAAACACTCTATGTCATTCTGTGTTAGATTCAGAGATAGCCAGTGGTTAGTTTCTCCTTGTTCTTTCTCACTGTCTTCCAGGATTCCATTTACAGTAGATGAATGCCAGGTACTTTATCTCTCTATGGTATGGACGAGGATGAATATTAGCATTTTGATTTTGAAGTCTTTTATTCTGATGACGTTTCACAGTGCTAGCCTAGTCACGTATTTCTGAGGCTACACTAAAAAGAAGGCTGAATTTTTTCTTGCTGTTTTTCATTGTAAGTATATATGTACCTGCATATACACAGCCTGATTGCCAGTCCCATGGGCAAGCTGGGGACTGAAGGGGAAAGGGGGCTGCGCTGATGTTTCCCCTCCAGCAGCCGTCCCAGCAGGGCTGTGCAGAGACACGGCTGGAAAAGTGGGAGACACTTGAGCTGCTCTTGCCCATGCTGTGCCTGTTCGGTGAATAAATAGGTTGTCAATCTAGCACTTTAAACAAGCACTTCCTTCTTTTTTTAAGCTAGCTTTTTGACATTTTCCATTAAGCATACTGTAATAGAAAAGATGAGGAGAGGTTTTTCTACACACAAGCAATAGTAACCTGCCTGCTTAGCGTGAAGAGCCCTTTTCTGCACAGCAACCGAGCGCTTCGCGCAGCGGTGAATTACTTCTCAAGGTGAGATTTGATAGCCCTTCTCCCTGGCTCCTGGGGACTCCTCGCTGTGGCTCCCTGCTCTGCGAGGAAGCCCACGGGACAGCCGGAAAGCGATACCCCGGTCACCCTGAGCTAGGCTGCAGAACGACCCCAGCCTTTAATGGAGATGCTGTCTGCCAAGCCCGTGGCGTTGGGACACGCGGAGGATTGCGCGTTTCCCGTGTCCCCTGCCCTGCTGGGAGCCCTGAGCAGTAGGTCAGAGGCTGGTGGTTCCCAGGCGCACCCCGAGGTGCATCCATGGCACGAGACACTGCAACTGCTGCGTGGGCAGTGCATGTTCATCAAGAAAGTCTTCAGTATAGATATTCAGACTCCAGACTTACTGTTTATTTAATAGATGGAAAGGGAGATGGTTTGACTGTGTAGTTAATGAGCTTTTAGAATAATTTGTGGTCTAACAGACTATAATGTCCCTATTTGTCCAGAGAAAGAAAGACCTGTGCAAACACGGGCACATGCACATGTGTTTGCACGAACATCCACACTAAGTACACAAAGTAATAGTTCACCATGTACTGAAAGCTAAATCCATTAATTTAAATAGACTTTCTAAATGGAAAAAAAAATATTACTAGAATAATTAGAGTATGCTCTAGCTTTATTCTTCTATTTCTTTCCTTCCTTCTGATATTTATGTTTTTGAACACAGAGTCTCTCTTTGGATGGCCACAGTTGAATGAACTCGATAGAGGTAGCGTAGTGTTTCCTAGCAACACCATGTCCGTAGCAGTGGTGCTCGCTTCCCTCTTTAAGCTAAAAGCAAAGTCATGTCCATTAATCCCCAGCTGCACATAAAACTTTTCAGAGATTTCTCTAGCTCCCCACTGTTCATGTTTTCATCTTGCTCGTGTGTTGAAAAGCAAACTGCTACTGCGATTTCTCTCTCTTCAGTGCCTCAGTCTAAAGCCAACTGTGTGTGTATATTCACGTTTAATGTTTTCTTTTCTTTTAAAACAAGTAATTTGTCCTGCAGTGAGATGCTTTCTTTTGTACATTATCAATGTGGCCATTCAAACAACCTGACAAGCCAAAGAGATAAAATAAATGCCTTGAAAATATATTCCGTCTGTTGCAAAGTAATTGTGAGTTTTTACAGCTAAGTAACAGAAAAATAACCTCTTTTTTGAATGGAAGGAGCACTGTTTGTTTGTTTGTGTGTCTTTTGGG
>JAWLRI010001026.1:1802200-1848896 GCA_034781795.1 Crypturellus tataupa
TTTTAATGGAAGGAGCACTGTTTGTTTGTTTGTTTGTCTTTTGGGGGGGGGGGGGGTTGTTCTGTTTTTTAATAACAGCTATGAACTAAAGCTTCTAGGGCTTGTTTCTGTATGCTGGTAGTTTTCCTTTGTAAAGCCATCTTGGCCCTGCTCTAATGAACATTTTTTTGCAGATAGGCTGAGGTTTTGGAGGCCTCAGTTCAGCACCATTCAAAAGCTCAGTATTGATTTATTTATTTCTTTTCAGTGGTAAAGGAAGCTTAAGAGAATTACACTGAAACTGACTGTGGCCAAGGGCCATCTATTCCTGTTAAAATTGACATAGTCACTATGAACTTAGGAGTTAATAGCGCCCCAAGGCAAGTAAGAAGGGCCCTTGGCCCAGGGAGAGAGGAGGCTGTGAGCATGGCGGGGGTGCAGAGCCAGCCCTGCTTTCCCGCCCACCAGGTCCTGCAGGAACCGCTCCCGGGTCAGCGGGACTTCCCTCCAGCGTCACCCGCTTGCAGGGAAGGCAGCTGCGGGGAGGTGGAAGAGGCACAAACTCAGCTGTGGTTTTCTGAACAGAAAAGCACTTTTAGGCAGCCTAAATTAGTGCTTTTAGGGATGCGGCTCAACCTTTCAGCACTTGTACTAGTATGAAAGTCGAGCTAGTTGGAAAGTTGCTCCTGTTCCCTGTCACCAGAGACCAGGGGGCACAAGGCAAGGTACTTTGTCTTCGTCTCCCTCCAGTGCTGTGCGTTTGAAGTGGTGCTGCTCGGAAAAGGAGAACATGTTCAGTTGCTTTGAGGATATTTCTACCTTCCTCTCTCCCTCCTGATGCTCTGCAAAGGTGCCCCATTAATTCCTTGGGGCTCTAAAAATGTCTAGGAAGAAGGAGGGCAATAACTAATAGTGGCAGCTTGAGGTGAGGGTGGTGCTGCCGGGGATTGCTGAGGCTGCAGCAGGTCCCTGCACGGCTCTGCTCGAGCCATGACCCGTTACTGCTGGCGGAGGGCAAGTGAGAGAGGGGAAGCCCTGCGAGCGCTACTGAGAAGAAATCTGCTGCCAGAGAACAGCAATGAGATTAATTGTTCCATGTTTTGTGGCCAAGTATGGATGGCAGAATGAGACTGCACTCCCAAACCAGATGAGAGATGGGGACCCACCATCTAGTGTCATTGTGGCAATTCAGCCTTCTCCTTCCTGCTCAGTATAACGAAAAGGTGACATGAGAGCGCTGTGGCAGGAGTATCAAATCTTTTTCTCCTTTACAGACAAAGGAAAGGAATTTGTGAGGATAAGATGTGATGTGTTTGAAGGGTTACCAAGGCTCCGTGCACCTCGCAGGATGGAATTTGATTTCCTCACCCTTTTTCTTAATGAATATTCGCTGAGATGCAGTAGTACCTCCTGAGATCGATTTAGCTTCAGGAAGAAGAAAAGCAAGTCAAGTCCTGTGGTTATCCCTGGGCATTTTGTTAGAATGTAGAAGCACCTTAGCAGAGTGACTAGTTCAGTTAGTTACCAATTCAGTTCTTGGTGAGGTCATATCCATAGTCAGTGCAAGTCATTTTGGAAAGGGATCTCTCTTCTACAATATCTTAGAAAATATGAAATAGTACATCATAACACAACTTAGTATTAAGTAAGTAGCTCTTCTAAAGTGACTGCTAAAGAAGAAAGATATTTCTGAAACAGACTGATTACATGTTTTACATATTTGGTGTTTGGAGAAACTCTGGAGAATTACACCATGCCCTACATGAAAGACACCCTGAACACTGACTTGCTTGTTTAAGAACATCTTCCTCGATGTGTACAAACACATATAGAAAGAAAAACACAAGGGTGTCAGCTGACTTGTTTCTCTCTGCTGACTTCAAAAATAGTTAACAGAGAGAAAGTCAGCTTCAAAAAAAGCTCAAGTTTTTCAGGGTTCTTATAACTTTTATTGGGGCTGACAATAGGACTCATGGTTTTTTAAAGACTTAAATCTTAAGGGCTCATTTATTTAAACTATCCCTTTTCTTTAACCTCTTTTTTAACCCCATGCTCTGGAGCAGGGAGAGTGTCCCAACAGCAAGAACAAGACTTTTTGTTTGCACAGTAATATTGTGTGTGAAGTCTGAGTGTTGCTATGAATAAGTATGTCTTGTACTTATCTTCTTCATTTCTTCAACCAGATGGCTGCCCTGATTTGTGCAATGGCAATGGGAGATGCACCCTCGGCCAGAACAGCTGGCAGTGTGTCTGCCAGACCGGCTGGAGAGGGCCTGGATGCAATGTTGCCATGGAAACTTCGTGTGCTGATAACAAGGATAATGAGGGAGGTGAGCAAAAGTCTTCCAATTCCCAGTCCCTAAAGAGCACAAGGTTATGCACACTCTCTTCATGAGTCGTTCTACTTGAGAAGGACTTCGTGTGCCGTGCTGCTGTCAGGTACTGTTGTTGCGTTCCTTTCGAAACAAATCAGACTGGGAGAGTCATGTCCTGGTGGAAGGATGCTGTGACCTGGAAGGCCTGCTCTAGAATCATGTGGACTTCCTTCCAGCATCGATTGCTTTGTAGCCAATGGCATTTACATGAGCTGCAACTATGACCCAGTGCACTAGAATTGTTATGAGGGCTCTTAGCCCACGTGAATTGCAAAATAACTCTGTGGTGACATGCGTGCAAGCATAGCAACTCATCTAGTGGATGCTTTAAAACATTTTTTCAGCCTTGTACTAGAGACCAAGATCATGCTGCCATATACACAGCTCATATATATTTTTGTAACTTGTTGTCATATATAATGGTTCATATGTTAAACTCTAAAGGGTCAAGTAAGCTCTGCTGATCCGTAAGGTTCTGAGATGCCAGGCATTCTCTCTGCCTGGCAGAGAGAACCAAACCTGTATTTAACCCCTTTGGTTCTGTGTTTACCTTCACAAATGATTTTAGTTTGTCTTGTTTTCTAGGGCCTTCCATGATATATTGGTTGATGCTGTGCTAAAGGCATTTCTGAACAGTTGTGCTGTTGAACAAGATTATTTGATAACTTTCCTCTCATTTTTTTTCAAGTGGCTTTTTTATATCTGTCTTTGCACTGTCCTTAGTAGGTCAGCAAGTTCTTTTCAGTCTGTTCATCCTCTTTTGCTCCTCATTAAGAATCAAACATCGCACACAGTTTTCCTCTTTGAGACTCCTTCACTATTCTTCTGCCAGTAATTAAAGAGCTCCACTGTTGCTTGCTGATTATTAAATGTTTTACTCATAGTAATTTCTAAAACAGCAGAGAAATAGTCAACTTATTTAAATGATTGCTTTTTCTGGTAAAATTGCTTTGAGATGAGTGCTTAAATCTATGGTAAATTTCAGCTTGTGGGAATTGTTCAGAGTTCTGAAACTGAAAAATAGTTGGGAGCATTTGGTTTTGATTGTGTGATGCTATGCACATCTAAGCGTTGTCTGTTTTAGTTCGAATATCCACTGTTAGTTCCCTGGCTTCAGATTTGCATGCAATTAGTTAGTACTTGCAGAACTATTTAGAAAGGCAGAGCTGATTCCAAGAAGTTGGAACTTGCTTTATAAGTGAATTGTAAAGAGCAAAATCAAATTGAAAAGTTGCATTATTTGGGGTCTGTATTTTACCTTTGCCGTTTAGTTATGCAACAAAACACACTAAACTTGTGTAGTAGTGCAAGAAATCAGCAAGTGAACCACTTAGGTCTGCAAGTTGTATCAGCTTTAAAGATAATAAAGCAAAATTTGAAAAGGAATGTCACCAGGTTTTCCCAAAAACAAGAAATGAATTTTCAAAACACTAATGTAGAAGTTAACCTAAGGAAAATATTTTTACATGGAGAGCTATTTGTTTGCTTATGCAAGACAATAATCTACCCTTACAAAACACAAGGAGGCAGAGAAAAATTGCTTTATTAGTAAGACCCTTCAGCTGTTCTCAATTTAAAAATACAAACCTCTAAAACTTCGCTTACAGAAGACAGATACCAGCCCACCAAGGTCAAAGAATGTCAGATATATCTGCTGCACGTACAGCAGCGGGGTAATATTCATCAGCAGTGCTGTGCAGGGGGTTTGCTTTTTAGTTCCCCATTGACATGAATGAGAAGAGCTTGGCTTTGATTGACCGCGGGAAGTAATGAACTTAGAAAGTTTGCCAACTATTTCATCACTTTTATTTTTGCTCAGTATTTTCTGAATGATCTTTTCATTTGCACCATTGTGAAAAGTGGTAATCATATATAATTGTTTTGGGTCATAATCTAGTCTATGAAAACACGAAAAATTAGATTTTGAAAGGAAAAGAACACTTGTGTATTCTCATAACTATAGAAATCTTTATGGGAAAAATTAAAAGTCAAAAAATCATAGTAGAGAGCATAAGAGGCAGCAATTCTGGCCACAAAGGACATACAATCTCTATCTATACAAAAATGTAGCAAGAGGCAGAAATATTCACCCGTTTTGCCACTGGGGAGCTGAAGGCAAGAAAGATTAAGGGCAGAGCTTTTAAGAAGCTCTCGACACCTGGATGGTGAAGTCAGATTTTTCCAAAGAGCTGAGCTAGATCACTGCTCACTGCTTCTCATGGGAGTGTGGGTAGTATGAAAATCTGCCCAATGCCAAAGTTGGAGTGACCTATACGTTTTTACAGGGTGCTTTTTATGATAAAATGAGAAATCAACGCTGACATCCTGAGTCTTAGCTCAGTGCTTGAATCCTAAAATCATTATTGTTCACTATTGGTATCACCATCATTACGAAACTGTAGGATTTTTCTGAGAGAGTGGGATGTGTTCAGGACCTGTTCAGTTAAATGTTTCTCCACACTTTTGTAAGCTTTACATTAAAAAACAAACAAAAAAAAACCCAGTATACCCCTTGATTCAGTAGCACTGTGTGCTGTGCCCAGTGCATGTGCTATAAGCCAGGGGTCACAGGCTGCATGGCCCTGCCAGACTCTTCTCATGACTTTGTGAATTTTTGCTAGTTTTGTTTGCTTGGTGCTTACTTGGGCTTTCAGATTTCTTTGAAATAGCACAGTCTTTTACAATATACTCTGTAAGGAGAGTGTCATCATCATTCATACCAGCTTGTCAAATTGTCAGTCACAAGAGCTACACTAAAAGTCAAAACTAAATATAACTCTAATCCCTTAATGCTTAGGCTCGCGGAGCGCTCTCCTGCCTTTGCCTTACGCCGCATTACTCTTTGGTAGCCGGCTCACTACACAGCTGGCCAGGAGCTCAGCTTGTGCCCTGCATGTTCCTCGAGGGAGACAACAGAGGTGTGCAGGAGGCGGGGGAAGGCAGCAGTGTGTGCAGCTTGCTTGAAGATGCGTCTTTATGCGGTTGAAACTCTCTGAAAATGAAAAAGTTAAATCAAGTTCTGGCATTGGATGGAGCTGCAAACTGTACTATTAAGAGTCAACTTAAAAGATAGAATCCAGGACCAGTGTCTCAAGTGTCACATAAATGGTGACACTGTTGCCAGTTTTCCTTCCGGTCACTCTTCTCATATGAAAGTCAACAGAGTGTTTATGCAGCAAAACAGTGAACTCATTTGCGTAAGTAATTCTGGGGTGGTATTAAAGATGCAAGCTATTATTTTGAAAGAGTAAGATGGCTAACAAAAAAAAATCCACATATTTATATTGTTAAAAAGCACTTGCTTCAGTATGTGACTGAAGTGCAACAGCAATTTCTGCCTTTTGTTCTTCCCCAAGTGGCAGCAGATTTAAGATTTTTGCGCTTGTCCCTTGTTCAGACATTCACATTGCAAATCTATCTCACAATCAGGTTCAAATGTCTTGGGCCAAGTCTTCACTTCATGGATGTCAAGAAGAGGGCTGCCGCTGACTGTAAAGGGATTTTGATTTGTCCTGTTTTATCTGCCACGATATGAGTTCCATACTATAGTTCAAAAGGAGAAAAATGAAAGATTATACTTAATATTTGCTTTCAATTTTAGATTAATGCCCCTTAGTTGGTTTACTCCTAGAAGTGACAGGTTTTTCCCTGTCTTTGAAGATTTACAAATCTTCATTTTAAATGAGTTATCAGTGTGTATCACTCTCATAAACAGAGCAGGATTGCAGAGCAGGAAGAGAAGAGAGTGTGGCCAAGGACCAGAGCTGCTTTCTCATCTTAGGCCTCCAAGTACTGCTGTGCACAAGCAAGGCTAAGCCTGGGACATTAACCGCTGTTTGTCCCGGGCGTCACATGTTCAGGCTAGATACGGCTTGAGTGGGTCTTCATTATGAACCTGTTTCTGCTCACTGTGGTGCATAGGCTACGTTGCAGGAAAAAAAGCTACTAAGTAAGATTTTGAGGAATGGAGAAAAGTATGCTAATTTCTAAGTTTATCTTTCTTTTGACTTAGTGCATAAGGAAATAACTGCATGGGGATATTTATAGCTTTCTTTTTACAATAAGCATTTTGTAATACTTTGATTGCTCCTAAATTATAAAATGTTTCTAGTCTCTCAGAAGGGTCTTTATTAAACTAGGATGTATGTTTACTAGACCTTAGACCTTACTGTGTCTTCAAGAAAAATCTATAATGTAATGCAAAGCAAAAACTGCATGCTTTTTTCTAAAGACTAGTGTTACTAAATGTTGGGTGCAGCTTGTACTCGGAGCTCATGTTTGAAGGATCTCTGACCCAGAATTGATGGGATAATTTGAGCAAAGTATTTAACTAAGAACTGTGGCCTCTATGGAAGCAGCCTTGTCAGGAGTCCTTGTCAGGAAACCACTGAGCTGCTCATTCTAGGCATTTCTTTTCCTCCTCTCTCTCAGTTATCTGTCCTTGCCTTATAAAGCAGGAACTTTCCACTGGTTTTCCTCTGTGCTTTGTACGACAGGATCTGACACAGTCTTACATGACTGAGCCCAGCAGAACTGTTCTGTTCTGCCCCCAAGACAGACTGTGCCTGTTCTATACGAGGGAAAAAGCTATCCAGATTTGCTGCTTTTTTGGGAACACCCCAAAAGGTGACCCTATCATGTGAACCTAGAGCTCCAGGCAGGGCTGCAGCCAGCCCAACCGAGCTCGGCCAAAATGCAGCAGAGGGAAGAGCGAGCAGGGCTCAGGTAGGCAGGGCCGTGCACTGTGCTGCACCGTGCTGCATCTCTCAAACTTTTGCTCTCTTCTCCCTTCTGTACCCCACTCCCACCTCTCTCATCCCTTCATATGGATTCTGCTCATTTTTGTTTTTTTTTTAATTGATAAAGGCAGCTAGGTGGCATTCAGATAAATAAAAAAAAAGGGGTGGGGGGATAATGCAAATTTATTTTTAATTCAGATTGTTTAGTATTAAAGTGGAGAGAATAGGTGCAGTCGGGTTTAAAAAAATGCTGAAATGTCTTCATTGCTTAGATCACTTCACAGATCACACTTCTCCTTCCAGGAGTAATGATCTGAGCTAAAAGAGGGCAGGGGAGGAACAGAAACAACTTAGGACAGTCGGTACAATAGACCGCTCTAAATTGAGCACGATGTGGTTTTCCTTGTTTGTTAAGCAAACTTTTTCCCTTTTTTTTTTTTTTTTTTCAATACATTTTAAGTTGTTTCCTTTTGTCTTTGCAGAGAGGGTTGTGCCTATCTCAGAAGGTGATTTTGTCCTTCAGTTTGTCACTGTATAACATTACAAAAATGCAGTTGGTGGTAATTCTGTTTGGCACAGTAGGTTAAAGATAGCAAACAAGAGGAAGTCGGCTATCTGCTCCAGTATGAATTCTGTGCAATTGAAGAGCAAAATACCTCTCTAGACAAGTTTGCTGTCAGGACAGTGCACTTGACTGACTGAAAGGCTGTTTATTTGAGCTATCTTAGAAAAACTCATCTCTGAAATTAGACGGAAAGAAAATAGAAAAGGAGAAGTGTCTTCCCATAATAAGCATTTAGGAAAAAAAATGTTTTTAGAGAATTACAAATCCTATGACTTGATACTGCATCAGGCTTGTGACATTTAAGATAATACAAGTATTTCACAGCACAAAAGCAAATCATGTAATTTAGCTTGCCTCAACAAGCATTGCCTCAGCAGGGGGCTCTAATTCAGCACAGACAAAAGATTTTATGAAGTTCTCAGTACAAGTACCCAGAGTATCCTTGGTGCAGAAAGCCTTCCCCGCACGACGCTCAGCTTTAGAGCATTTTATGTTGCAAGTAATTGATACCTGTTGTGGATGGGGGGCCAAAGTGAGCTATATAAACTCAAGTGTGGAATCTGGATCAAAACCAGACACTAGATAAGTTTGGCAAGAGCTAATGAGTGCTTATTTGCAATTTTACTAAAATTTCACATTAGCCTCTAAACGTCTTTACACACATTAACCCCTACCGTCCTCATAGGATATGTTGCTACAATAATAGTGTTTTATAATCCGTGGAGAAGACAAAGCAAGAAATTTGAGTGCTCACTTAATCCAGAATTTAGAAGGTGATCAGCTGCTTCATAGGTATCCATGTGTACACTGCAACTGAGTGAACATTTTTTTAAGACAGCTTTTAGCTTGGAGCCCTCTAGGACATCTCTAAGTGATGTGTGGTTTGAGGCTGGAGAATCAATAATCTGCCGGTATTGACGGGTCCTGCAAGACTACTGAGAGCTCAGTGCGGGGCTGGATCAGAGATGCAGTTGCAGTAGTTTCTTCCAGCTGGCTCTCTTAAACGATGATGTTTTTCCCAACTGCAGGAGCTCTGGGCAGTGCTGGAGTCCTCTGAGCAGGCAAGGGGAGGATAACCAGTAGCTCCACTGGAGTCCTATTCCAGGGTACTTAAAATTCTGCCAGGGGAGTGGTTTTTTGGCATTCAGAGGGACACTTTGCTTACAGAAACCCAGGTTTATTCTCCCCTTCTGCCACAGCTTGGCAGCTCATCCTAAAGCATGAAAACACAGCCTTGCTGTTTATGGTTTATGGTTCTGAAAGCTTTTGGTTGTGCCCAGGGTCCGTTGTACAAGCCTGTGTTGTAATGGATGTCCTGAGAGTTGAGAGAGAGGCTTTCCAGCTCGCCTGAGACGTAGGCTGGAATGGGACGAGAACGTCTCCTTGCTGTTGACACCAGGAGCTCGTGAGGGATTACTTTGCCTGTTGCATGCCAGTAGAGCTAACAGCAATTAGATTAAGCTATAGAAGTGAAAATTTGGACTAAGCACAAGGTAAAGCATCCTGGTAATATGATGTACTTTGTTGCAGAGTGGTTTACCTGTGGTGACAGTCCTGCGTGCCGTTTAGCGCTCAATTAAAGTATATCTGTGTTGGCAGAGAGAAGACCTACTCCTCTCATAATCTGACAGAGCATCTCTAATTCTGATCACCTTGGGTATCTTAATACTACACATAATTAAAATCGGATCATGATAAATTAACTAATTTGCCCTTAGAGTGATCAAAGACCCTCTTGCCCTCAGGGCTCATAGTAGCTGCTGCTCTTCCCCCTTCCAATTTAATCATCAGTCTGAAATGTTTATTAAAAATAAAATATTTCCCACAAATTATACTTGGAAAGTCACCAGCTCCTGGAGCTAGTGAAGTGTAAGGTTGCCCTCTGCTGAGTGTCTGCTAAGGAGTTTGCAGTTGGAAACAACTTGTCCCCAACTGGGTACAGGAAGCAGTTGCTCCAGTGGGTCTCGGATCATTCAGGCTGATTCATTCTAATGCTTGTCTTGAACTGGTCCTGAAACAAAACATGCCAGGGTATTGGAGAGGATATGGAGAAAACCGCGCTGTCATCCACGCTCTTCAGCCTCACAACTAGGCTTGGATTCTGCAAAGGTGCCGCAAAGGGAGGGACGTTGGGGCAAGTGGCGACCATGGCTGCTCCTCAAGACACCCAGGCCCAGCTCTGTGCTGAGGGCTGGCCAGGTCTGGAAAGGCAGCTCTTGAAAGACATCATACTCTGCCTCTTGTAATCAGAAATATATTCACTGGGGAAGGAAAACTTGACAGTGAGAGGGGCTAAATGCATTAGCAGTAACATTGCTATTTCTACTGTGTGCTGTTTAGGCCTGGAAGTGATGTTCAAGAGGAACACGATGATAAAGCGATCTTTAAATATGGTGTGTACAAGTAATTATCTTACTTAAGTGCGATACTTCAAAATTTTGCCTTTCGCTGAGCCATTAAGTCTGTAAAAAAGTTTATATTTTGATTCACAGAAGGTCAAGATCTGTGTGTATCCATTAGCAGAAGTGAGGTTTTTCAAGAGGAGTACAATGTTGCTTGATTTGTTTCTGAAAAGATTTGGGAATTCAGAAGAACCAAGGAGAGCAATGAAGAGCTAATCTTGTGCTGCCTATTTAAATCAGATCCAAGTTTCCGGTTTCTTTCTTCTCGCTGAAAGCCAAGTCAGGACTTCTTTTGGTCTGAGATCACTGGAAGAGGTTCAGCACCCTCAAAACAACCCGTGCACTCTCTTCTCTTTAGTGCTTGGTGTTTCAGAACACTGCTAACTTCAGCCTCACATGGGTGCTGTGAAAAGCAGCAGTAGGTTGGTGAGGCTAATGGTGAGGTTTCTATCATTGAATTAACCATATAAATAATTCAATATGCCTGAGGAAATCTGGAAAATGACAACTTCTGAAATATATATTAAAAGCAAGGTACTGAATTCTAATTGAATTTCATGCTTGTGGCAGAGCTTTTGTCTTGTAGGAAGGATGCCTTTCTTCTAGCCTTTGTTTTAACCAAGTCTAATGCAACCAACTGATTATGCAACAATTAATTTCGTTTCATATATAGCCAATCTGGATAACAAATTTTGGCAACACAAGCTAAAAAAAAAAAAATCTATTCTGACAATAGCCAGTCTATTCTTTCAAGCATAGAGCATCTCTGAGCACTGAAGCAAAGAGCAGTAGCCCGGCAGCTCTGCCCACGAGCAGAGCGGTGGGGTCTGACCCCAAACACTTGGCAGCCCGGGGCTCAGCAGTTTCCTGCCTCCGTTCTGCCACCGCAACAAGATGGATCAGCTTGTTGACGTAAGGTAAAAATAGCTTGAGTTCCTGATCTGAACGGAGCCGTCCTGCCAGCTGGGAATAAATTAGTAGAGGGAAACACAGCCATTTCTCCAACCTTTGTCTTTGAAATTTTCTCCATAACCAAAGCTATTTTGTCATTACTGAAACTCTTCAGGTTCATATGATACCAAAGTACAGACAATTATATAAATTCTTAACCTTGTGGTTTTGGGGTTTTTTTATAGTTTATTAAATATGAATACGATCTCTCTGAATTCTCTACCTTAGTGTTTAGACATGGAAGATAACATAAAATATATAACAGGTTACCACAATATAACTTGAAAATTAGACTACTTAGTTCATTGCTTTTGGGTAAGGTTATTCTGTTGACTCAAAATCAGTGAGAAAAGTGAATTAAGCCCTGTTTGCACATCTTGAGAAACTTTCCTATTCCATTATTTGCTTTATACTTTTTTTCTTTTCTCCTGTGAAATGCATTTGCACCTTCTAGATAAAGTTGTTTTGTAACTATGGGCTTGAAGCTATTCCATATAATGATAAAATTTTCACAGGGCTAAAATATTTATTAAATGAAATGCTTATGCTTTCATAAGGATAGGTACTTACCTATCTAAATTAGCAGGAGGAAGCTAAGGAATTTAATATGATGAGAGCTAAATGTTAAAATTAACTCTGTGGATATTTAGTTGTGTTTCATACCTTTTAAATTATCAAGAGAAAACACACATACCTTCTGTAGTCCTCTGCTGAGACATCACTGGGAGGTTTTTTTGGGTCACAGGCATGTTAAGCTTTTATTCCAGGATTCACTGTGAGAGAGCATGAATGGGAATACGTTGAATGAATAATCCCCAACAAGTAAATTATATGTTTATTTATGTTACTGAATATGCCTGTCTTTTCCTAAGTGTCCTCGTGGGCAGGGGAAGGTGCGCCAGCGCGTGGCCCGGGCCGGGGCCGGCGGCGCTTTGATAACCTGCTTGATTGTTTGCGAGATACCTGGCGGGTTGGCGCCAGCAGGGTGATTTGCTCAAGATCGCAATGTCACACCGTATCCAACGGGGCTTGCGAGCATAAAGATGCGATTCCCATGACTGACAGGCCGCGGGGAGATTGATATACCCACTGGAAGTTCATGGTGTCTGTAAAAGTGTTCGGTCACCGCAGCCCACAATCTGCTGCGTGATGAGGTCCTTACGGACATAGCACGTGCTCACCTCTATTAACAGGCACAGCAAACTGTGCTGCGGCTTGAACAGGTAGATGTAAATTTGTCAAAGGCAGGAATTTATATCCTTTGTTTTGCTACCTCTATTTCTAATGTGTTGATAGGATTCTCTTGGTTTCTGTTCTTCATCTGAATAGAAGAACCGAGCAGACTAGCTAGTGGGCAATTTTAAGTTCATGGCTGTGGAGGCGTCACAAGCTCAGAGTGAGCCAGGATGCTGAGGAAAGGGTTCTCAGAGCTTAACAGGAAAAGTGTTTGCAGTTACGATCTGAACCCAATGGTGTCCTCGCATTGATTATATGCAGTGGTTGGAAAACAGACTGCAGCAAAAAGAAAATTCTCACCGCCAGGTGGAAAGGATTTTGAGATGAATGGAGCTCCTAATGTGAATAGGCCAATGACCTTAAAGAAACGTAAAGCGTTAGCAACAGGAGAGTTTGTCTAACTCATATATCTTTAGAAAGCCAAATGAAACATTGTCAGCATATCTCCACAGTTTTGTTTTCAAATCAGAAACAGTTCTCGCATGACATCTGTTGAAAATACCATCTAATTGCAAACTTGAGAGAGCTTTTTAAAAGTTTTCTTATTACTATTTATCACAGTGTGTGATGCTATTTGCCTGTTTTGCATTTGCAAGGTACAGGTGCCCTAATCTTCCTCTAAGAAGCAAATGGTACCAAGTACAACCTACCTATCGTAGATAAATGTTCTTGTGTTTGGTGCAGGATAGGGATCTAGGACCTGTCTGTATTCACTGACTCAGATCAATAGGCCTTAGAGAGTCTCTCAAAGTTTACAGATATAAGTATATTGCTGACAAAATGCCTAATTTTTGTGATTCCATGTGAGAAGATACATGAATGTTTATTTGTTAGAGATAGCAATATTTAAAAGTAAGTAGTTATTAGTTTTCAAATTAAAGTAGAATTTTGGTAAGAGTCTACATTTCAATTAAATAATGATACTCGAGGAAAGAATGATGCTAAAAGGTGTTACAAAATGTGTTAAAAATATATGGTTGGGATTTACCTAACTAATGCAGACTGCTCACCTGATGGAGGCCTCCATTTTAATTTCTGGTGCTTAGATTCTAATTTCTTTTGGAAACACTTAGAAAATATTCTTGATGGATGACCTGATGTGCAGTGTGATGGCTGAACCCACCAGCTGTGTGTCTGATCCTTCCTCATGCACGTATGTTATTGAGTTAGGATTCAGGTTTTTCAGAAAGGTGAGAGTTGAATGAATATTTCCCTGTGAATGAAGATCTCCCCACAAATCCTGTACTCCCTCCTCTATTCCCTTTTCCCTATTTCAACTCTTGATTTAACTCATCTAACATTGATGCAAGTAAGTTGTAACATAAAGGATGTTTAACCAATACACTTGAAGGAGTCTTATCCTCTTTGTATAATTGGTTTAATTAGTAGTTAGAAGACACAGAGATGTTGTGAAGAATAATGATTAACTATTTTTTTTCGGTGCCTTAAGATATTCATTATATATTATAACTTGGGAGCACTGTGCAGCTGGCTGAATCTCGCTGATTTTTCCCTTTCAGATGGTTTGGTTGACTGCCTAGACCCTGACTGCTGCCTCCAGTCTACTTGTCAGAACAGCCTGCTGTGCCGGGGCTCGCGGGATCCCCTGGACATCATACAGCAGAGCCACTCGGGGTCCCCAGCTGTGAAGTCCTTCTATGAGCGCATCAAGCTCTTGGTGGGGAAGGACAGCACTCACATCATTCCCGGAGAAAATCCCTTCAACAGCAGGTAGCACCTATAAATTCTGACACTGCATCTGTGTGGTTGCATTGCATGCAAAAGTGTCTCCCAGCAATTCTGTTCATGTTTTAACACCACGTTCGGGAACTTCATGTGTTGCCGTCACAGGGATTCATCCAACTGAGGGCCGTGTTGCAATTTATATATTTTTTTTATTTTGTAAAAGTGGCTTTAGTCACATTTTAACATGCTGGCAACATCTACAACTTCCTTTCAATGAAAAGGAGCTGACAAGATGTTTATTTTATGAAGACTCTGATATGTGAAAAGGGAAAATGCACACTAGTTTCCTGTCAGAGATTACATTTTAGGCAGTGCAGTTAACAGAAGATTCAAAAATGAAATAAGTATTTCTAAATATTTTAAGGATGCATCAATTTCATTTTTAAAATGTTTTTTCTGCATATAAAACTTTTTTTTTAACTTAATACATGGCAAATTAGCAGATTTTACTAGATTTGAGTTTCTTTTTGGATTTGTTTTCTTTCTGCATGTTTATGTTCTGCTTTTGGTTATTAATTATATATTAATGCAGAATCTAAAAGCCAGCATATCATTAATTAATATGTGATGATGCTATTGAGTCCTTATAGAAAGAGTGGTATTTCTATTTATCAATATTATTTAAATATGTCTTGCTGGGAAGATGCTAAGAAAATGAAGAATTTGTTAATTATATCCATATTTTCCAAGTTAAAACTGAAGAAAGAGCTCCTTTGGGAGCCCAGAAGGTTAGACTTCATTATAGGAAGCCTGTTTTTTCAGTCAGGATTTTATTACTGACTTACTGAGTAATGTAGAGCAAATCACTGAATGTTGGTTTGTAAAATGAGGATCATAATATTTCTGTATCTACCAGATGGGACCATATTGCCTTCATCCATATCCCTGTGATGCCCAAATATTAAAACTATTTCCACATTCTATCATTAAAAGTTCTACTGAATCCTATTTTATATATTACAGACTTTATTCTGTTCTATTCTATGAAACACTGTATACACACATACACGGAGTTGCTTGGAAAAATGGAATATAACTGTTCTGTTTTCATCTAAATTTATTTAGGAATAAATTCTAATTGGCTTTATAAAAAGAAACCAGGAAAACTCTTGCACTTTTCTTCAGTGTTGCATGAAGAAGACGGAAGAGAAGCTCCATCAGTCACCAGGCTGGATAATTTGTCCAAAAAGGGACACAGTCTGTAGCATAGATAGCGTGCAACGTCCAGGCTGGTGCCTGCTGCTCTACATCTGTTACAGTCAGCGCGTTTCCTTGAGAGAAGAGGGGAGTCAGGTGCCCCTTGCACGTTGTCCACCGGCCACTCTTCTAACTCTGGCTTCCCTGCAGGGCTGAGGGCACCGAGGGAGCCCGGTGTCCTTCCCTGCAGCCTTTGCAGCTCATCCTACATGACGTGGTGTTGCACCCATGAGTGTTTTCAGACATGCCCACTTGCAAGTGGAGCCAGATTTCAGGGCTCCTCAAGCATTTAGGGGTTTTTGAAACCTCTTCAGGATTACAAATATAAAGTCATTCTCTATTCCCATTCTTACTTTCATCTGTATTTCTATTCTGCACAGCCTGGTTAAGCAAGCACACTTGAATTTGAACCCAAGCGAAGGCATTAATTCCCCTTTGGTATATACAGACCTCAGTACCTAGACATGGTGCCTTTTCTTACAAGTATTTTGGTCCATGCAATTTTCCAAAACACTTCGAATTAAATCAAATTTGAAGTAAATGAGCACAAGCATTCCCCTACTCATTCTATAAACACTGTAGCTCTGTTTCCATAACTAACTTTAGTGCCTTTAATAATATTTCTTTTTCAGTCTTGTGTCTCTTATAAGAGGTCAAGTGGTGACTACAGATGGAACTCCTCTAGTTGGAGTCAATGTGTCATTTGTCAAGTACCCGAAGTACGGCTACACCATCACTCGGCAGGACGGCACGTGAGTTGCCTTTTTCCACTCGGTACCTGTTCTGCGTGTCGCAGCTTTGCTGATTAACAGATGGTGTGGCCTAATGGAGCCACGTGGCATCACGCAGTGAATTCCTCCCAAGGCAAAGAGCTATCTAGTGAACACAAAAGTAATTTTTAATATGGCATTTTGAATACTAACTGAAAGTAAATATGAAAAGGCTGACTTCTGGTAATAATGTGTTAGCAGTCAGACTCCCTTCAAATAAATTGCTCTGTATCTGTGAAAACATTTGTGAACTACAGTAATATCCAGCTGAGACCAGAAATATTTTAATTTAAAATGCAAGGCAGGCTAACACTGCTGGAAAGCAAAAGAAGTATCATTATAGAATAGTATATTTTGTTAAAAGTTTCTTTCCATCTCTCTCTCCCCTTTTGAAGATCTGCTATCTTTTGAGTTTCTTCAGGGTAGAATATAATCAAAAGATTCTAATTGAATACATTTAGACAATTTCCTGCTGTGCAAAGAAGTGCTTTTTCCCCCTTGTATCATCTGATTTGAAATGCACACAAATTCAGATAAACAAAAATCAATGTGTCATGGTTTATCTTACTTACTGGCTATGATGGCAACTAGAAAAGTGTATTTGTGACACATACATTGTAAACATTTGCTGTATTATCTTAATCTTTCATGCAAAAAAGCGAATTGAAATATTTGATATGAATCAGATGAACTATAGGGAACTGTATTACATTTTCACATATTCCAGAGTATTACTCTATTATACTGAAGAATAGTGTTGTTGATTTCAGTGTTTTAACACTACAGTAACTGATGAAGTACAGCCTATTCGGATGCTGAAGAGAATGTTGAAATCATTGGATAATTCACTGCATTGCCACTATTGACATGAAACAACTGATACCTAGTTCTGTTGTCAGACAGACCAAGAATTATTTTTCTCATTTAGACCAGATTTCAAAGTGGAGATACACCTCCTCATTATTGCCGCGCTAATGTGGCGATTTGGGAGTAAGTGTGTAATCTCTCTGAAAAATGGTAGGTCAGTTGTCCTGGAGACAGGAATTCTCATATCCGTAGAACAGAAACAGCAGAACGTTTCATTATTTTTCTCTTACTGCCATCTGTCACATTCTGTTCTTCATGGACAGCATCTATTAGGAAAGGAATAACTCAATGTGAACTTGGTTTCTCTGCTCATTCACTATAGGAATATGACTTGTAATAATAAATCAGGCGTTTTGTTGCATTTTAAAAATAAGTATATTTTACTTTAAAGCGTTTTTTTTTTAATACAAGGTGCAACATTTGTTTGTATGACTTCAAATCACTGCTGCTCTTGGCTAGTTGTTTAGTTGCCGGGGTTTCAAATCCCATTCCTGATAATTTGCAACCTGACATTTAAAATACACATATTGTCATTACATTCCATTAGCCGTGATTGCTGTCACTGCCTGGTCACCTCTTACGTTAAGTCTCCACTTCTGTAGGTTTGACTTGGTCGCAAATGGTGGCGCATCCCTAACTCTACACTTTGAACGAGCCCCGTTCATGAGTCAGGAAAGGACGGTATGGTTGCCGTGGAACAGCTTTTATGCCATGGATACACTTGTGATGAAGACAGAGGAGAACTCCATCCCCAGCTGCGATCTAAGTGGCTTTGTCCGTCCTGATCCAGTCATCATTTCGTCACCACTTTCCACATTCTTCAGTGACAGCCCTGGTCACAAGCCCATTGTACCAGAAACACAGGTGAGAACAGCATGAGTGAACAGGATGGAGACACCTGTGGTCAGATGCTCCTGTTGACCAGAGCCTTTGCTAGAAAGTCCCCTCCAGTTGCTGGAACTGATGCTTCTGTAGAGATGCATTCATTCTGACAGATACCAGACTTTCTAATGAAGTCTGCAGGAGATATCCTAGCTTTCTGGCACCCAGACACATTTCTCTCTGATTATCATATAGCTTCTCATTATCACACAGTGAACCAAGTTCATTTGTGTATTTCTGTTGAGGTGTTTCGAGAGAATTTTCAAATCCTTTTTCGTGCACTCCTCATCACAAGCTGATTCCTTGTATGTTAGTTAAGTTGAGGAGTTATATGTGACTGTGTGTGACTCCATTGACACTATGTGTTTGTGGAAGTTGCAGGTTTGTGCAACTTGTGATCCCCTTGCACATAACTTGAAATACAACAGGGTGTATTTTACAGTTTTGCCATCAGTGAACTGTTAAAACGTGTAACAGCAGCCAAAAAATTATTTGTCCAGAACATCAAATAAACTATAACACTCTACTCCTTTGAGGATGCTCATTCCTAGTAGGAAAAAGTCATTATTTCCTAGGAAAGTACAGAGATACTGTTAGGAAAAATACGAAGCACCAGTGTAAACCATTTTTTCGTTTTCTTATTCAGGTTCTTCACGAAGAAATTGAAATCCCTGGCTCTAGTATCAAACTCAACTACCTGAGTTCCCGCACTGCTGGATACAAATCCTTACTTAAGATCACCATGACCCAGTCGCTTGTCCCACTGAACCTAATTAAGGTTCACTTGATGGTAGCAGTGGAAGGGCATCTGTTTCAGAAGTCATTTCAGGCATCTCCCAACCTGGCATATACATTTATCTGGGACAAAACAGATGCGTATGGTCAGAAAGTTTATGGATTATCAGATGCTGTGGGTAAGTCAGCATATAGAATCTCCAAAATTTTTCAAAGAGCACATGTAACTTTTAGTAAGAAAATTTCAAAGATTCTCTGTGCAGAAGTGAAACTCGATTAAGCAATTCTTGTCTTCCTGACACAGTTTATCTTTGTATTATGTTTCTTTTAAACATTAAAAAGCACATTTAAAGGTTGTAATCTCCACCAACATGCCTGTGTCTCCTGTCTAAAAAAAGGATTTAGACCAGCCAGTGGGAAAAAGTGACCTCAGGAATTTAGGATGAAACCTAGTCCATCACTATGTCTCTATATTTTCTTTTTGGTTAGCAAATGAATCTCTTATTTGACCTGGCTGTCATTCGGGAATGCATTTGGAATCTCACATCTGCTGCTGTTATTGTATCTTCTTATATTTGAAGGTAGCATTTTCTAGTGCTGCTCTGTCTAGCAGTTTGATAGATATTTTTAGCCTGCTTATTTATAGATCTTGGCTCTAGTGGGTAGGAGAGTGAGTGGTCATCACAATATTTTTATTTTTTCCTTTGCATTTGAAAATCAGAAAAGATTTGATACAGCAATGCTAAAAATAAGCAGTGGAGCAAGAGCAGTCTAGAAAAAAAAAGTTACTTTAAAAATCACATTTCTTGTCTATGTTTTGTCTTCTCTTTCTTAGAGTACTACATAGTATATTACCTTCCTGAGGAGTATTTACAGCATTTGTGTGGTTAAAAATGCACAAAGTTTTCAATATTCCTTAGTATATGATAACTAAAACGACTTAATTGTTATAAATATTTGCTCTGCACTTTGAATGAGCCCTGTTCGTGAGTCAGGAAAGGACGGTATGGTTGCTGTGGAACAGCTTTTATGCCAAGGATACACTTGTGATGAAGACAGAGGAGAATTCCATTCTTAGAACACGTGTCTGGGACACGACATATTGAACCATTTGAATATGCTCTGGACTTGTAATCAGTGTTTGCTCATCAAGTTTATTAGATTCCATTTTGTTTTTGCAGTTTCTGTGGGTTTTGAATATGAGACTTGCCCCAGTCTCATTTTATGGGAGAAAAGGACAGCACTTCTTCAAGGATTTGAACTAGATCCTTCAAATCTAGGAGGATGGTCTTTGGATAAACATCACGTTCTTAATGTCAAGAATGGTGAGTTAGTTAATTCTATGTATTTTCTGTTCTATATCTAGTTTTTCAAACCGTGAAAGCTTTTTGTTTGCATTATATTTGCATTTTGAAAAGTGCCATTTCTCTACTCTTTCCATTTAATTTCTTTAGCTTTCGAAAGTATGGGACATATCTTATGTGTCTTAAACAAAAAAAAGAGCAAAGCATCACCCACTTCAAGGCAGAACACGTATCCTGTGTTCTTTATCCCATGCTGTCTGCCTTCTCTGTTTTTCTTAACAACACCTGTATGTGGTCCCTTTCCCCTCTAATTTGAGGTTGGACTTAAACGGACTATGGACTGTGACTGGATAGATGTTCTTGTCTGTCCCTTTCTGCTGACGCCTATTTGTTTTTTCCTCATTTCTCTGTGTTTTTAAGTAGCCTAAGCTGAGTGTTCTTGGTCTCTACATTTTACCAGTAAATCTGGGGCATATATTTCATTTGATCTCTTTTAACTGTTTCCTACAGTCTCGCTGCTGTTCTTTGCATTAATAGATTTCAGAATATATTGTTTCATAAGGAACTCAAGCTAATGTCCAGAATTAGCAAGATCAGAATGTTTAAACACACTTTGTAAATACTGTGCAGTGATCAAACTCCATATTGAGGTAGTAATTTTGTGTGGTTGGTGGAATTCCCTGTTGTTATCAGTGATGGCAGCTGTAGCTGACAGGGAGTGAATCACCTGGAGGTTATGCAACTCTATTTCCAAAGGAGTACAAGTCTAACATCTTGCTGAAATATCTCTACAGTCTTTAGTGTCGCTGAAAATGGCCACTCAGTCAGAGGATCCCCTCCCTTCCCGGAGCAGCGGTCTGCTCTTAGAACAGAAACACACATAAAAAAGAAATGCTATTGTAAAGGCATTCCTTAAAGCCTCAGATCCCTTCTCACCAGCTCCCCTGTTGCTTTCCGTCCATGATCCTTAGCAAGCTAAGAGTACAGTCTTGCTCCTATATTTTCATTTTTGGGTTATCATGTTCTCGGCCATCCGCACTTTGTCCTGAAAGAAAATTGTACGGGACTGAGGCACACAGGGAAGAGTCACGTTGGCCCAGAATTCCAGCTGAAGCTCACCTAGGAAACTGGAGTTAGAAGACCTGAGTATGCTGGGAAGAGAGAGGTCCTCGCTGTTGATTGCCTCCCAGCCTCCCAGTTAGTTAGTGTGGCAGGCTGCTCCTCTGTCGCAGGCTGCACAGAGGTATGAACATACTTGTTTTGACTGTGCTTTCCAGTTTGGGTTTGGGGTTGTGTGTTGTTTCTTTTTTCAAAAATGGATTGTCTTCCTTATACCTTTAGTCTCACTGCTACCAGCCTGTTTCTCTCTCTTGCACTCCAATTACCAGTTACTCCAGTTACCACTACAATTTGGAAGACCCAAGCACTGCATAGTCCTTCAATGCCATCGCACCAGCCAGTCGAGACAGAGCTACCTGAAGTCCCTTGTGCTGTGTTACTGTCATAACCGCTTCCTCTCCGTTCGTTATCAGGTATATTGCACAAAGGCAATGGAGAGAATCAGTTTCTAACTCAGCAGCCAGCGGTGATAACCAGTATTATGGGGAACGGGCGCCGAAGAAGCATATCCTGTCCTAGCTGCAATGGTCTGGCAGAAGGAAATAAGCTTTTGGCCCCTGTAGCACTGGCAGTGGGAACTGATGGAAGTCTCTTTGTTGGAGATTTTAACTATATTCGGCGTATCTTCCCATCCAGGAATGTAACTAGCATTTTGGAGCTGAGGTAAGGTGTTAATCTTAGCACTTCATTTCTGTAGCCTGTGCTTAAATCAGCATTTCCCATTACTTTTTATAATTTTGTAAAACATTGTCACTTTCAACCTATTTAAATTCCAGTGGAGAAATGGGGCACAGAAATGCATGGCTCAAAGTCGATAGCTAATCGGAGCAATGAATGTAGAGAAGGACTGAAGAGTCCCAAGTTGTACGAAGTACAAGGACAAAAATACAAATGTACAAACCAGCTTATTCTCTCCTGTTGCTGATCATATGATAGGCATTGGTCTCCCTTCAGTACTGTTCATCGTTTTGTTTTACAACTATGCAATTGACTACCATTAGATGTTAATCGTGTGGATAAGCAGAGGTTTAGCAGTTTTATGAGATTAGAAGGAAGGGTTTTGTATCAGTGGTTTTGAGAGCCCCTTTCCCACTTCTTTCCCATGCTCGGAAGTCTATTTCTATGGGTCAGCAAGTGCAGTTAAGGTTGACATTCAGTCACTTGACATCATCAGAATCCTTTTGAAGAGTACTTCTCTGTTTCCCTTGCCCCCAAATCATTAAGATTTATTCACTTATTAGAGAAGGCATGAGTATAGAGTATATCATTCCACCCATTTCTGTTCCATCTTCTTTTCTCAGTCCTCTGGGAGAGGCAAGAGTTACTGCCTCAAACAGTCACTCATGTAATTAGTCCTTATTGTTCTGGCACTGTTGAGTATTTGCAGAAAAATGAGGAAAAACTCTCTGCATCACTGTCCTCTGATACTTCTGCCGCCCACTCAGGCAACAGAATCAGAGCTCTTGTGAATTGGCTGTGACTGCCAAATACATTGAGTGAATTTAAGTCATTAGTCCTTTTTTGTTTTTAATAATGTGACAAATAAACAATTCTTTCACTTCACTTCTAGCTTTTAATCTATGGAGAAAGTGTAGAATTGTTGGGCTACAAGAGATGAGGAGGCTTAGCTCTGTTTTACACCTCTTTCCCATTCATGTCATTCTGTTGATGTCACTGTTGTGAGTTCTGGTTTATATCAGAGAAAAGCGATCAGGTTCAGGCCAGTTGTATTCTGAATAACTCTTCGATACCTACTTTGTGTAGTAACAGGCTGCCTTGAGAATATCATCTTAAAAATTTACCAGTTGCTCATTTTCCAGCATTTTTTTCTTTAAAGAAAATCACAGGTCATAGATTTTCCAGTACTTTCTGCTAGTAACTCAGTGTAAGCTGGAGAGGGTAGCTGGTGTGGCTGTCACCCGCCAATGTCCTCTATACTCTAGTCAATGTCCTCTAACTCTGCAATTTTATAATATATTTTTTTTCCAATTTGCTCAATTCTGTCTAGCTTTGTAGTAAGCAGTAGTTTACAATGTAGAAAAATATTTTCAAAACAGAATATATAAAAAAGGCATTTGCAAATGAGCAAGTTTCCAGCACAGCATATTTGAAAATGTTTACAAGTTGACACCAGTAGTAATCTGAGCACCTTTCTGGCTGTGTAAGAGGAAAACTTGGGCTTTTCACAATGTGTGGCGTAAATAGTAAAGTACAGCATCCAAATTTAAGATGCCTCTCTTTAATTTCTGCTTTTGTCCTGCTCCTATTTTCTTTTAAGGGAGGAAGTTTGCCGTAGCACAGTTTCTTTAGCTTCAGTTACAACTGTTATCAACAAGCAGTGAAGCTATTGGTATCTTGAGTACTATTGGTGTTCCACAGGTGACTTGTCACCCAGATTTTTAGCATTTGCAGTGACCTCTACCATCTCTTTTCTAAAGAGAATCAAGGTCTATTCTAGCAGATAGAATTCATACAAAATAATTGGGATTGAGCAATCACATTAAAATCCATATGATTTACAGGGTTAAGAGTGTGAAGATTTGGGTCAGTGAAGTATGAATGAGAACAGAGACGAAAAGTTTGAATAAATTTGCAGATTATATTTCTATAAGTAAAGCAGAGTCACTTTATTTAGCTTTCACAGTGGATACTGTCTTGCTTTTACACAGGTCACTATAAGTCCTGAGCAACTTAATAGTCAGGATATCGCCGCGCGCGTCCTTGCTTAGCGCTGTGGAGGTGGCCGATGCGAGACGCTAATGGGAACTGAGCCTCGGGAGTGCAGCAGAGCACCCGTGGCCTCAGTGCTGCGAGCTTGGGGTTGGGTGCCAGGCACTGCAACTCTGCACTGTTTCACTCAGTATATGCTCTTAACTGGAAACTCTATAGAAAATGATACAACGGTACTACAGAGCATGTATTAATTTATACCTAGAGAAGTAGAGAACACTTTTCTTTTGACTTTGTTCTAGACAGAAAAATAGGCATCAACTAGTGCGACATATCTTCCATTTTACAGTGTCTTATTCCTCAGGTGCAAGTTATTTTATAACCTAAGAATTGCTTTGATTGGCTTAACTTGATTCTAGATAAAATGCTATGACTAGCATCCCAACTTGCTTTAAGCAATTATTTTGTAGCCTGGGAGAGAGGAGAATGCAGCAGAAAACCATTGGGAAATCACCCATTGGAAACTATTTTGATTAAAAAGCTTGCCTTCAACTGGCAGGCTACTTTCTAAGCCCAGTGTTTCCTCTCTCCCAATTTTATATTAACAAAACTGCCGGCTTCTCTCCCTCCTAGCCCTTATGCTACACATTTTTCCATGTGAGAGCTGTTTCAGTGATCCTGTAAAATGGATTGGGGAGGGCAGGGGTATCCTACTAGGGAACCAGTGTGCAGAGAGAACGCTCCCGCTTGTGATTCATCCCTAAACCAACCTAAGGCTAGTGCTGAAAAGAGATTTCTTCTCCTGTGTCCTTTTGTAAAATAAAACAAATACTATGTTTGCTTTACCATCTATTCTTCAGCTAACTGTTTGTTCTTTTTCCTTCTGTTCCCCTTCTATAAAGAAATAAAGAGTTTAAACATAGGTAAGACATGAGCTCTTTCCCATATAATTTGATATGGTTTGTTTGCTTCATTGTGTTTGCTTTTTGTGTTGTGCTTCTTGTGTAATGTTATGTTCTTCATGTACCATATATAGTAACATTTTATGTGCTAATTGTGTGTTATGAATATGATAAGCGTTAGCAATTATGAAATGCAGTCAAAAAGCAACCAAATAAGTTCTGACAGTAATTAGAAATTTCTAGTAGAATGCAAGTATAATGAACCCCAAGCTAACTTTTGCATAAACACTTTTCCCTGCTGTCTCTAATTGGTCTAAACGGTTGAGGTAAACTACAACAGCAGTTTTACAAATGCCAGCAAGGGTTCACAGAAGTACTAATGACTGGAAGTAGGTCAAAAAATCATTTTCAGTCATTAATGAGTTTCTGAACCCCGCTGTCCTTTTTTCTATTTCAGTTTCTATTTTCTTTCCTAAAATACATTTTAACAGTCACCAGCCTGCCAGGCTGGTTGCACACAACCACTAGATAGAGGCATTTTAATCTTCTTGAGGGATACCTAACGTTTTTAGACATTAAGAGAAATTTTTCTATTTGCCTTACTTGAACAATAGATTTTTTATATTGGACCAGCTTAGAAAATACTGGTACTTTACTCCATGCGATGGTCCTCACCCTGGGGAACATGAATGGCAATAACAGAAAAAAAACATTGCCAACTATTCTGGTGTGTCCTGTACATGACGCCTTTAAACAATACTTCGGTATCCTTCCTTTTTTGCAATATAGCTCAGATGCAAAAGACGGTCTGGAGTAAACAGTGCAATTTCATCTTGACCATGCATCATTTTTTATCCATCCACAAACAGCCCTTACCTAGATGAAATCATTTGCAATTTGCAAATGCTTGTTTGTGCTGTTGCCTGGGCCTCTTTTGCAGCAATAATGCTTAGCTATTTTTTTTGGTGCTTAGAGATTGCCACTGGGCTGCTCTCCATGTTCATTAAGTTTGAAGAAAAACTTATCTTACATCATTGTGAATTTGATGCAAGTAAGAAAAGAGTAGGAACCTCGAGCTGATCCTGCCCATATTGCAGTAGGGCACCAGGCGTCCTGGCAGACCAGAGTGAGACCACTCATGGTAGCAAGTGCTGCATTTGCTAGGGAGTGCTAGAAGGTTCCTATAACTGAATAAAAGATTCTTATGGCATGGTGGAAGGAGAAGTAGAGTTCTTTATTTGCTGAGATGCCAGTTTGGGGTTCAGTTTAGGGAATATTTATTATTCATTTATAAAACACATCCCTGTTCAAGGTAGTAACCTCCTGGTGTCTGTGGAGACACGGTGAATGTATACAAGTCTTCTGCCAAAGATGCTGCCTACGGAGCCAGGAGGAGCCGGCACACGCAGCAGCTCCAGGTGCAAGGAAATCTCCTGCTTGCCCTGAAGGGGACTGGCTGCAAAAGGGCAGGGTGAGCTCTGCAGATAGAGTAGTGACCATGTCCCTACCCCAAAGTCTACCTTATCCCATGCCCATAGCCATAGTTGGAGCTGTTGGAGCTGCCTGTGTCAGACTGGTAAAAGGGAGGTCAGAGCATGCTCGCTTAGGAAGACAGCCTCAGGAAAACCACGCTTGGCAAAGGAGACCTCAGCAGATCCTGGGTGAGGCTGCACTGGCAGCGTGGGGGCAGCTCCCACCGCGGCGAGCAAACCCTCTGTGCAGCAGCGGGCAGTGCGTGCGACCTGCTTCAGCGCTGGGGCGGGCTCATGGGCGCGCAGCAGCAGCACGTGTTTATCGCCCTCCACTACTACCTGAAAGGAGGTTGTACTGAGGCAGGGGTCAATCCCTGCTCCAAAACAACTACTGAAAACACGTCAAGAGGAAATGGCCTCAAGTTGCACCAGGGGAGGTTCAGGTTGGATATTATGAAAAATTTCTACATGGAAAGAATAGTCAGTCATTGGAACAGGCTGCTGAAGGAGGTAGTGGAGTCACCAGCCCTGGCAGTGTTCAAGAAACGTGTAGATGAGGCACTTAGGACATGGCTTATGGTGTTGAAGGACTTAGGGTTGGACTCGACGATCTTGAAGGTCTTTTCCGACCATAATGATCCTGTGGTTCTATGATTCTGTTGTAAAACCTCAGGCCAGGCTAGGGCTTATTGCCAATGGGAATATGGTACAAATATCGTAGCAAAGCTTATTCTTTAGTGTTATGGTGGAAGATGAGAGAGCAGCACTTCAGAACTGCAACCAATGTGCAGGGGTTGGTGTGGATCAGGTACCTGAGAGAGGAAATATTGTAAATTAAAGGGAATATTAGAAGATTAAAATTTGCTTTGCAGGCTGAGAAGGAATGTGATAAGGGAGCCTAGCAAAAAGGTGCAGGCTGGTGTAGAACAGAAGGGAACTTGGGAAGTGTGCTCTGCTCTCAAGCATGTCAGTAGTCTCACTGTATAGCCTTGTCTACACCACTTAACCTCTCTGTGCCTCAGTTTCCTCCTCTGTAAAATGGGTATAATGCCCATCTTTATAAAAAGTGCTTTGAGATCCATGCATGAAATAATACTGCCAAGTATTTTTTTTTTATATATTTTTCCATCTCTAATTTCTACACTCCTAGAGGCTTCAGCAGACGGTATTATCTCTGCCTGTTATGATCAAACCAATCTCCTTTCCACTTTGGGCAGTTTTAGAGAAAAAGGTAATCAACCTAAAATCATGCCATGCTAACGACTGGCATAGGGGAAGATGGCTGTAGACAGTGATATTTTTGGACCCCTTCGTTCCTCCAGATCTGGCCGTAACCACATTGTCTTTGTGCTGCTGCTAACCTATCTCCCAAAAGTGCCCTTGCTGTAGTTTCAGCAATGAGTCTGATCAAGACTGGCTAATTATGTCCATCGTAGTTTACCTCAGTGTATCCTCACTCTTGGAGATGGGTACCTTTGCCGTATTAAACTAGGAGTGTGGATATTTGGAGGCAAATGTCTCTGGTTACTGGTAAGTAACCTTCATTTTCTTCCTTCCTGTCTTCATTTGTCTGTGTTTTAAAGCTACCATTGACCTTATTTATATTCACCCATAGGCTCAAAAGGTTGGAAAATTCAGACCTTGCTTAAAATTCAACTAAATTGAGTTAAACTAGTCAGGCAAGATTTCAAAAATATTTGTGTACTGCAGTACTCTGTGTGTGAATGTATATATATCACGGAGATTGACATTTCTCAATTTTCAGATGATTTGCTAAAGTAGTTCCAAAATATGACAAGCTGTCAAAAAACATATAGTTTTGTAAGAGAAGTAGTTTTCCATCTGAGCACCCATTCTAATAACCAACTGAGGACCAGTTTGTCAGTAACAGAAGATTTGGAGTGCAAGTCAGACATTTGGGGTCTCTCTGGTTTTAGTTATATAACCAGCTTCATCTATCATAAATGAGATTCTTGATAAGAGTGAATGAAAACAAATTTGCTTTAGGAATAAATTTGTTATGCTTCTGCCTCCCACTTACACAAGAGCTCACAAATCTTGTGCTATAATATCAGTAACTCAGAAGCTGATTCTTTGATCTCCTTGCTATGATTTCTGCTTTCAAGGGACATAAAAAAGAAAGGCCAACTGCTAGAGATAAGCAAAAGGGAATTGACCTGCAGCAGATCTAAAGGGCAAAAGAGATGAAGAGGGAAGACCGCTGTGCTGTCATTTTGGTACCTTGGGCCTGATTTTGCAACATCTGCTGCAGCTGGGAGAATGAGATTTGAAATTGCAGTCCTCTGGAAAGGCTGGCCAGCCCCTGATCAAATCAAGCCCTCAAACAAGACCCCACCTCTGTACGAGGGTGTCAGACTTTCTGTCCAGATCTCTGTATGTCTGATGCATAGCTATGCTCTGAAAGCCTGTGCAGTTTTTAGACTGCTCATCTGTTCCTCTTTTATGCTTCTTTTTCCCTCTAAAGCAACAATCCTGCTCATAAATACTATCTAGCCGTGGACCCTGTTTCAGGCTCACTGTACGTGTCAGACACCAATAGCCGACGGATATACAAAGTCAAATCCCTTACTGGCGCTAAAGACCTAGCCAGCAACTCCGAAGTGGTCGCGGGGACTGGAGAGCAGTGCCTGCCCTTCGACGAAGCCCGATGTGGAGATGGAGGGAAGGCGGTGGACGCCACCCTAATGAGCCCGCGAGGTAAAGAAGGAACAGAAGCTGGAGAAAGTGATTGTATGAGGCTAGGCTGGATGTGGAAATAATTATCTGGCAATTAAATCAGTGGTTGCTTGGTAATTTTTATTCTGTGCTTTAATTACAGTGGATTGGCAAGTGTTCGTGCTTTGTTTAGTTAAAGCAAACTTTATTACCCCAACACTGAATTGTGCGAAACCAGAACAGAACACAAATTAGCAGGGTACTGCTCCCTCCAAAAAGCAAACTTGAAACCAAGTGAGTGTTTCATGTACAGTCCTTTGGGGAGGAGGAAATGCTGCTGTTGCGTTTCCCTGAGTTTTTATTTTCTTACCATGGGTCCCCTTTTCATTCAAGTGGAAACAAGGGGTAAATACCCTTTTTGAGTTTCTGAGTTTTAACATAGTTTTCAAAAGGGTGTGCAGATTTGGGAGTGTATTTTTTTCCATTGTTTTATCTTAATTGTAATCAGGAGTATTGCCCTGTGTTTCAAACATCTTTGATTTTTCTTTCAATGGTCAAAAATAATTAGATTATAGTAAAATGAAGTAAAAATGAAAGGTCCTGTCTCTCTTTATAGGTAATCATTTCAGTTTGTATATAAAAAGGCGTATAAACAGGACAGAGCTGCTTGTGTTTTAATTTAAGACTCCATATGGAGGTTTAGATGATACAGCTTTAAGCCTACCGTGTATCTCAGTGGCCAGTAGATCGACTGCTGCAACTTTTTAGGGCAAGATTCTTTGATCAGAATTTGATTTTCAGCCCAAGAAAAGGACAAGGCAGTGCATCAAATTAAAGCAGCAAAGGCAAGTGAGAAAGAGCCTTCCCTCCTAAACGACAGGTCTCAGCGTCCTCCTGTTCCTCTAATGCATCACTCTTCCAGTCTGCGCCTTCCCCCTCTGACAGCCATTGAACCTTTCCTTCTTTTCTAGGTTGGAAACATTTGTCCATCATTAACAGCAGATGTTCTTCCTGTGTTCCTTATAGCAACAGGTCAAAGAATTTAAAAACATCCTGAAATAATGTAACTTCCTCTTAAATTTTCAAAATGGTTAAAGAAACTTCAAAAGAATTATAAAAATTCTGTGTCCTCATTAGATTCTTCAAATGCAGAACGCAGTACCTTAAAATGTTTGAGACTATAATTTAGAAGACTTTTTTTTTTCCTCTTGGGTTGATGTAATATACAGAATTTAAATCTAGAAATAAGCGGTTGCATTCTTCTGCCTATTTGCTGTTTGAGGGATTGTTTTTCTTTTTTTTTTCTTTAAAGACCACAGGATAAATCTGCTTAGAGCCTTTTATTTGGTAAAACTACAGCTACTTGGAAGGCCCCAAGACATGGGCTCAGAAGCCAGAGCTACAAGTTGAAAGGGAGGAAGGAACAGGGGAAGTGAGAAAAAAAAAATCACTGTCTTATAAACTTGCTTAGCTTGATAAAGCCTGTCCTGCAGCTAGGAGCCAACAGTATTCTCTGATGCCTGTTTTGCACACTTGTAGGAATTGCAGTGGATAAGTATGGACTCATGTATTTTGTTGATGCCACTATGATTCGCAAAGTGGATCAGAACGGGATTATATCAACGCTGCTGGGCTCCAATGACCTAACGGCCGTTCGACCTCTAAGCTGCGATTCCAGCATGGATGTCACCCAGGTAGACTCTCACTGCCTTTTTTCCTTCTCTGCCTTAGAAGAGATGGGCATCTCTTTTGGATGACTGCCTGGCCACTCAAGAAATACTTTATGCAGCACAAGATAATAGTGTGTGATTCATTACTGAAATGAATGAACCATCTTTTTACTGTGGTTAACACAGGTTATTTACACAGCTATAGAGAAATAAGGTTGAGATAATGGGAGTTACTGTCTTAATTGCCTGTTTTTTTGTAATTATTGTAGAGATTCCAGAATGTAGCATTCATTCTTTGCACAGAAGCACAATTAGCTAAAGTTATCACTGCACATAGCTTTAATATTTCTGGAAAAGAAAATCATTGTTTGAAATAGTTGCAGTTCATGACTTAGTTTCATGATTTACTCAGATAACCACCTCACTAATTTGCTGTTGTTACACATGGAATTTTAAACACTAGAAGTGTACTTTTCGGTTGTAAGTTTTACAGTAACAATTTGTGCAACTCATAGGTACGGCTGGAGTGGCCTACTGATCTCGCTGTCAATCCCATGGACAACTCACTTTATGTCCTAGAGAACAATGTTATATTACGGATCACAGAAAATCATCAAGTTAGCATTATTGCTGGACGCCCCATGCACTGCCAGGTTCCTGGTATAGACTACTCTCTTAGCAAACTGGCTATTCATTCTGCACTTGAATCAGCCAGTGCCATTGCCATCTCACACACAGGAGTTCTTTACATCAGTGAGACAGATGAAAAAAAAATTAATCGGCTACGCCAGGTAACTACCAATGGAGAAATATGCCTTCTTGCAGGGGCAGCTTCAGACTGTGATTGCAAAAATGATGTCAACTGTAATTGCTATTCTGGGGATGATGGGTATGCCACTGATGCCATCTTAAATTCACCATCCTCCTTAGCTGTGGCCCCAGATGGTACCATCTACATAGCTGATCTCGGAAATACCCGCATTAGGGCTGTCAGTAAAAACAGGCCCGTTCTTAATTCCTTTAACCAATATGAAGCTGCATCTCCAGGAGAACAGGAGCTGTACGTCTTCAATGCGGACGGCATTCACCAGTACACGCTCAGCCTTGTTACCGGCGAGTACTTGTACAATTTCACCTACAGCAGCGATAACGACGTCACGGAGGTGATGGACAACAACGGCAACTCCCTGAAGGTTCGCCGGGACACCAGCGGGATGCCCCGCCACCTGCTCATGCCTGATAACCAGATTGTCACACTGGCCATCGGCACTAACGGGGCGCTCAAGCTAGTCTCAACGCAGACCCTGGAACTTGGATTAATGACGTACAATGGAAACAGTGGGCTCTTAGCGACGAAGAGTGATGAAACGGGATGGACAACATTTTATGAGTAAGAATGTTTTTGGATATATTAAGCATACGGGTATTTTTCAAAAGGTAGGGACGAGGCCCTAACCTGATCCTGCCGACATTTCTTCCAGGCTTTTCACGGGTGCTGAATACGGTCGTTACAGCTTTATCTAGTGCGATATTGGAAATGATGAACTGATTTCTTGATTTCATCAGTTTTGCCGTGTCCTTTAGGTGGGTGCCGAACCGCCTAAACTCCAATCCACAGCAAGAGGCCAGGGAGGATGCTCGCGTGTCCCCAGCACGATGGCTCGCGTTCTGCCGCTGCCTCCGCGGGCTTGGATTCGTGTCACCAGGTCGGGCCCTGTACCGAGGCTTCAGCGAGGCTGTGGATACGTCAGATCCAGATCAGACCATGCCAGGCTCTGGCTCCCACTGAGGAGATTCCTCCCTGTTGAGGAATCTTAATATTACAGTTTCTTTTGGAACTCAAATTATAAATCTTTCTCTTCAGGCTCATATATTACTCGCGGTTGACAAAGTGTTGATTAACTTTACTGATTGTTCGTTCTTGAGACAAGTAAGGAAATTAGGTCCCCAGCTATCTGTCAGACCCCTAGTGTAACATACATCATTTGCAGATAACCCAGAAGCACATTGGTGTTCAGGGGAATAAAGATTAAAAGGCAAAATTTCCTCTTGAAATGAAATTTATCAGAGATCAGAGTTTTATTAAAAATCTAGAAGCATTAGATGAGTTTTCTTTAATAGTTATCCTAGTCTTAATAACCTTCTTGTCATTTATTGACCAAAAAAAAAAACCTAAATGATATCTTGAAAAGATGCTTTTGGCTTTGGGTACCTCGGTGGGATGCCCATGTGTTTTATCTGGAGCAGTTGAGGATTACTGAATAGCATTTCCAAAGCTACTAGGCAGGAGGTATTAATAGGGCTTTATATTTAGCCTTAAATTGTATTTAAGGTGACGCAATAACAGAGATCCATACGTATTTTAGTTTGCTAATGCATTCGCCTTGCCCACCACGCTCTGTGCAGACAGGAGCAGCGCGGATGCGCAGGGAGCTGTGCTGGATGTGCACAGAGCGGCCACGCGGGGCCCTGGCAGCGCCGCGTCCTGCACACGGGCGCGCGGCGGCGGGCAGGCGAGCAGTGCCCTCGCGTGGGCGCTGCGCCGCTCTGCCTCGCTTCACACACACAGGTGGGCTTCTTTCCTCCTTAATATTTTACCAGACATTAATTACACAACCCGTGCAGTCGCGTGGCCGCCTGAAGGCCTTGCCTGCTGATTAAGAGCTCAAGTGCAAGTTCACTGCTCTCACCGCTTGCGGGCTGATGAGATGCGGGTGCTCTTTTATTTAGGTGGGCCTTTTTTTTTTTTCCTCAGCAGTTGAAGATTCACCAACTGTTATTAATTGTAGAAAATTAAAATAGTAACATAATTTAAAGCCCTGCCTCAAACCCACTGAAACGTTAAAAAGGGATCTAAAAAATTACCCAGCTGGTGTAAGCGGTAGCAGAGCATCACAGGAGGTAGCACTCAGCGGCGCTTATTAGTAAAGCTGTGCTGCCATCGCTAGGTAAATACAGAAGGGAACGGCTTTGATGTCTTACTGAGATGCATCTGCAAATAGAATTTATTGTGTTGATGGTGTTGACATATTGATCAGATATTTTTCAAAGGTCAAATAAGAAAAAATGTGCACTCGTCACACAATCATGTGCCTCAGGTCAGCAGATTTTAAGTCCCAGAGCTAGGTCTAAGGAGCACAGACTGAGCTTCTGTATTAGATAACAGCTGAATTGAATAATGTGCTAGGGTAACTTATTCCCAGATTTCTGCATGAATTCTCATAATCATGGAGCACATAGGTGAGAGGACTATATCTGCATTTCTTTTAATCCCAAATGTGTATATATAGAATAAGCTATACGTGTTGATTGTTGTCTAGGTTAGAAAAGGACTGTTAAGTGCTGCTCAGAAGGAAGTTAAAAGATGATGTGTGTCTCAATACGTGTGTGGACTGCTAGGGTTGGAAAGCACCTGTATGCACTGGAGATACGTGCTGCAAAATGTCCAAAAAATGGAGACCTCTTCTTTAAGCTGCTCAGAGGGAGCTGACTTAGAGAACCTCCTTAATAAACTTTGCCCTCCTATGTACCCCCATAGTTAAGGATTTTATTAATAAGATGATTATTTAAATCAAGTTTAGCAGCCCTGCCATCTCTGTCACTCTATACTGGTTGCTCTTTTATGTTAATTCTTTGAAGGAGTTTCAAAGAGAAAATTACATCTTCAGCGTTATTCTGTTTTTTCATGGCTATAAGTTAATATCAATTAAAGGTGAAAGAAATACTGAGTTAAGGAGACTTTCTACGGACAAGAAAATTGTTTTCTGTGCCATTAAATTCATACAGTCCTACAGAGATAAGCAAATCCTAAAATTGTTAATGTGCATGTGCATATACACTCTATGTGCATATTATGTATGTGTAATGCACACAGTCACACTAGGAACCGGCAAGTCTCTTAAATAATGTAAGAGCTAACAGCAGGCTCACACGGGGAAAATTAGGCTTAGTGTTGGGCATGAAGAACAGGTCTTTGAAGTGGTCCTCAGCGGTATTGCACTCGGCCTTTGGAGCATCCTAAGAGAATGCTGCTGTTTTCTTCTCAAATCAGCTTGTGTTTATAAGGGGGAGAGAATAGGGACATACGTGCGTGTGTGTGGACGTGCACCTTGCCCTGCCCTGTGCTGGGTGCAAGGCTGCCGTTCCTCACTGCTGCAGTGCTACATAGGCAACTGCAGCCTGGCAGGCAGTGGCATTTGCAGCTCCAAAGGCCGCACTGCCAGCCATGAAGATCGTGTAAGATAGAGGGGTGCCATAATCCTGCGCCTGGTAAAGCCTCCCTCAGGGTCTAGCCTGTTGCAGAGCCACCCCAATGCTCGGGTATTTGCGGCTACCTGAGAAGCTTGCAAGCAAATACCTCAAGGTCTCCCTTGTGGGACGGTGGCCGTGGTCCCCCAGGGCAGCGCTGGCCCTGCCAGCTCCAAGCTGCTCAGCTCTTGGCCCACTGGGCCTCAGTGTCAAGGCCAAGCCCCCATGGCTGATGTGACACGAGTCTGCAGCCCAACCTGCTCTCCTGGAAATCTCTACCCGCTCTGTCAGCTTGGGTTGCAATTAAGCAACGAATTAGGAAGTTTTTATTGGTCACAGAGGGCTTCTGGGTTTTAAGATACTGGGATTAAGACGGGTTCCCTTCAGCCTCGTTCTAGATGAGAGCGTAGGCTGGATGTCACCCAGCCCAATGTTGTATCTTAGACTGTGAAAGGTAGTAGCTGCTTGAGAAGCAGTACGTTCTCCTGTTGGAAATAAAATATTTTTGATTCAGTTAGAAGTCTTAAAGAAGAAAGATATATAATTTATCCATTTAATTCCTATATAACTTTCATTTTCTTATTATTCAGATAAATTCACTTTTTCATGTTCTGGTAAGCACTTGTTCTCAAGAATACAGTTCAAAAATAAATCATGTAGTACATGAACGTATTCTGTTTTATTCATTTAAAATATTTGCCTTTGAAGGTTTTTAAAAATAGAAATTTATTGATACAATGCAGTGGTTTAAATAGAAGTGCCTTCTTTATGTGTTAGTATTGCAGTATGTATATATCATTTAAGTAGTGGGTTTTTTTTTCATCTCTCGCTCATAAACTAAGCAGTCTGCAGATCTTTATAGAGAGCATTTGTGTATGTATCACTCTGAGCATGTCCTTCCATTGGTTATAAACCTCTTAATATCTGCCATTTCCTTTTTCAAATACCGTGACAGCACTGTAAAGCAAGTGTCATGGTCGAGGGCAAAACACTGATGTATAGAAGTAGCATTTGAATATTTTCCTTTTTTTCCTGTTCTGGTCCTTGTAAGTCCTAATCCATATTTACTTTTATACTTGCCTTTACACTTTGAACAGATATTTTCAGTGAGTAGCCCACAGCATTCCCCAGGACTTATTCCTGAGTTAATTAAAAAATCAGCTATGTGAATGAGTAATTTAAATTACTCTGTCTCATTTGTATTAGCTAACATATACTTGCTGATGGGGAATTTCACCTGCTGTTATTCTGAACATTCATTGAACTCTGCATGGTCATTCTGAAGTCGCTTATAGACTTTCTTAGTTTTGGCTCAAATAACATTGACTCTTCTGTAATATTTGGCACCTAATTATTCTCTTCATGCCCCTAACAGTCACTAAGCATGAATATGGTCCCCATACAGAATCTTAGGGTGTATCCCGTTATTCTTCTTCTAGATTGTCGAAACCGTCCATTTTTCGTGCCTTTGCTTTTCCTTTCCAGGTGGACCTTTGGTTGGACCCAGTTCTTCCCTCACCTATGCTTTATCAGTAGTTTTCAATACTTATGTGAAGACCATCCTGCACACATAACCCAAACCCATTCAGAGACAACATCAAGATGCTATCTTTTAGCTAGTATCTTGCTGATACAGTCAAAAGAAAAATCTTGGTGTCTTCTAATGGGCAGAAATGCATGGTTTTATTAAGAAAACACATGCTGCTTAATCTTTATTTGGTGTTGAAGTGGTTAAATGGAGACTATATGTTGTTGGTCCCTGATGACCCTGTGATGCTTTCTTTTATCAATTCTCTCCTTTGCCTATTATGTTCATTGGTTCTGGTAAGACTTTTTAGTCCACAGGTGATTCTTTTTTTCCTTCCCCTCTGAAATTCAATTGAATAACCGCAGCCATCTGCAATGCCATATTTTCAAATTGTATTAACTGACATGTCTATTGTATGTATTATTTGGGAGGAATGCTGTACAGTCCAAGTATCTTACTTTGAGATTTCTTCACAGCTTTTGTTTTGTAAAAAGTCAGTAAAATAATTCTCACCTTTGGAACTAAACAGAGACTTGCAAGGAAGAGACTGCTGTGACGCTGCTTTTCTGCTACGCTTGGGCAGTTCAATGGATTAACCAGTTCTCTTTCAGGCTTCTCCTTTGCTGGATTTCCACATTCTAAGGATGGCCAGCTGGTTTCAGCCACTATCTAATCCTTTCTCTTAAATCTTCATCGAATGTTTCTCTCACCACTCTGCTGTTTAGAAGTGCATTCAGTTTGCTACTGGCTGAGTGGAAAACTCTTGCACAAGGAAAGAATTGCAGCACCTAGAGTGGCAGAGCAGAATACTCATTTTGGTTTCAGGTCCGTATTCAATGCCCTCAAGACCCGTGGGATTGCTTCTTTAGCACGTATGTCCGCAGAAATACAGACTAGGAAAGGAAATGGAGAAACAGTGTGATTTGATTTTGGTCAGTATTCCCTCTGCTCACAGCTTTAAACCTCTAGATAAACAAACCTAACAGTTGCTCGCAGATGCAGTAAGCTCATGAACAGCCATATTTTTTATTGTTTATATTTTTGTACCTCCAGCCCACTAAATTTAGCTTCTAAGGTATATTGTAAGTGCTGACCGCTGCCTTTCTTGCAACGTGAACTTGTCCTGTACTTTAACTTCTCATCATTCATCCTTATGAGCAAAAGATTGACTCAAACAGTAATGGAGTACAATAGCTAAGACCAAAGTGAAGTCATTATATTCTCAGGCTGATGTCATTTTTCTATCTTATGGCGAGTTTACTCCTTGGTATGTCACTTGAAACCATACTTAGTAGTTTCCACAAAGTATGCATTTGCATGTATGCAGTTGTATTTTCTAGTATTGTTATGATTCAACTTCCTTAGAATGAAGTGCAACTTCTAAAATACAGATCAGTTTACTAATTGTAATTGGTTGAACCAAATAACACTCTGTATATTCTTTAGTATCTTCATTGATTCGAAAAGAACCTGGCCTAGATTTTTACTGATATAGCTGAGATCAGGATTTCTGAACATTATTGTTTTATCCTCATATACTCTTTCAAGAAAATATAGCCATAATGTTCTTTTTTTCTTTCTTTATCTTTTATCAAAAATGTGGTACATTATTAATATATTGAGTAGAAAAAAAAAAGAATATATATATATATATATCCTCATGCTTTTTTGCTCTCACTAACTTTTCTATTAGCTATGATCATGAAGGGCGCCTCACCAATGTAACACGTCCCACCGGAGTGGTAACTAGCCTTCACCGAGAGATGGAAAAGTCTATTACCATCGACATTGAGAACTCTAATCGGGATGACGATGTCACAGTCATCACAAATCTCTCCTCTGTGGAGGCTTCCTATACAGTTGTTCAAGGTACCAAAGTGCACTTCTCAGCACCTCTGCCTACCACACACATTATTTGTGAAAGTAATTCTGAAAAGTTTCCTCTCATTAGTACAGTTATGAGCAGGGGGGAAAAAGTATAAGTTTGCCAGAAAAACTCCCATAAAAGTCACTCTTAGAATGACAGGTCTTCAGGACAGGTAAGAAATATTTCAAAATAATAATTTGTGTCAGATACATACGGTTGTTACCTGCTGATGGAAGTTAGTTCTACTCTTGCCTCTCGTATGAGGTTCACTTCACCCACTTGCACATTTCTCTGCACTTCAGTGCAAAATAGGTTCTGACTTCACTGTCACAAAAATGCAGTGCAGTTGATGCGTGTGGGCTATCTGTGTAAAATCCTGGGGGAGAAGAGGCTCATGTAGCATCCTCTTACTCTTAGAAATGAAATCTTCTAGATTTGCCTTTTGGAATAAATGCCATTTGAATAAAAGAGTGCAGCGGGTCATCTAGTGCCACCATTAGCACGTCAGAGAACATCATTATGGCCCAAGAATAGCAAGAGATGAACAACAAAATGGTTAAATGTTTGTGTGAAGCTTTCTAATATGACCCAAGCACTGTGTCTGCTGCAGTGAAAACAGGCACAGTTATCAAGGATAGATTGCAAGGAATTTGGAGAATGCTGTGCTTTTTTTAATTAAGATATAATGTCACTGCAATAAGAATATCCTCAGTGAACAACAGTCTCCTCCTGATATAAATGTCAGCACTTATAGAGTATTATACCATGACATGTCTGGTTACAAAGGCTTTATTTCTCTTATAGCGGATGATTAATTATGCAGATGCTGTCCTTTTGTCAGCCTCATATTGATGCTCTGGTGACAGGCGCACGCTGCAGTGCTCCGTCCCGCTTGTCGCGGGGTGGGCTTGGCGGTGTCAAACAGTTGGAGAACGGCACGGCCGTAAAAGGACCGCTCTGGTTTTGTAACTTTTATCGGAAAGCAAAAAGGCCAGGTGTGCGATGGGCTAGTCCAGTTCTTTTGTGGTAGAATGAAGAATGACATCCAAGGAAAGGACTGTGGCTGCCAGGTGGCATTGTTGGAGCCTCACACCTTGCGGATTTAAAGCTGAGCTATAATTCTGAACTGTGCATCTGCTGGGAGACAGGCTTTAAACCGAGACAGAAAAAACAGGGGCCTACCTTTTCATGCTCATAAAGAAGCCAACAGTCCTTTTTGTCTTCTTTTTATCCTGGAGTTTAATTGTTTGCTGATTATCCAGCAATTCAGTTTTCAGGAGATTTTGTTCATATTAGAAATAAATTATGTGGTTGAAATATATCAGTGTGCATTTTGATTTATAATTAAGACTAAAGGCAAAACTTAATGGAATAAACATAGTATTTCTCAGCAGGCTCACTGTTGCACTACTGTTCTTTACATGAATCAGTAACATCTGTAATTTCCACTATGGTACCACGTAAGGGTAATTGCAGATTGACTTCATTTAACATCAACAGGAGTGCAATAAAAAAAACCATCAAATTAAGCTATATGTTTTCTTTATGACTGGAGTAGCTAAATTATTTTCTTTTCATTATTGCTGTAGATCAAGTGAGGAACAGCTACCAGCTCTGTAATAATGGTACTTTGAGAGTGATGTATGCCAATGGCATGAGCATTAGCTTTCACAGTGAACCTCATGTCCTGGCTGGGACTGTGACTCCCACCATAGGACGATGTAATATTTCTCTGCCAATGGAGAATGGTTTGAACTCAATTGAATGGCGTCTGAGGAAAGAACAGATTAAAGGCAAAGTGACTGTGTTTGGAAGAAAGCTCAGGGTAAGTCGAATCAGCCGTAACAATAATGATCTTTTTTGTGTGTGCAAACAACTTGCCATTTTGAAGGACATGTCTTTTCTACTCTTACTTCTTAAAAATGTGCAACTCTGGGGATTTCTTTGGTGTGACAATCTTCTCTCTATTTGAGATGCCAGTTAAGTGCTTGGAATCATCTGCTGTCATCAGCTATAGAGGTTTTTTTAACAAAAAGTACATTAAAAGAAGCTGGTAAAAGTACACAGAATAATACTGTAAGTCCCTCTGGTTAGGAAGGTAGTGGGCAGGAAAACAAAACGAAAATAGAACAGCACTGACCACTCGTCACTTGTAAGATTTCTGTGTCATCCTTAGCCCAGGTAATGCTGTGGGGCAAGCACGCTTACAGTGTGAGCGGTTACATTCTGCTTACCTCAATTTCCCCTGCAACATGTTAGGAAACAGGCATTATTTCCTCTTCCAAATAACATGATTGCAAAACAATTGCCATAATTATCAAGTCAAAGAATAAGAAAAACTTCTGGGCGATGCAGTCTATCCCCTGCCAAACTGAACATCAGCTGCATCCAGACTAATCCCTTTCAGTGCTTATTGGCCTGTTTTTCACCTCTTAGATACCTAAATTTTCACTGGTTGGTTCAGGATGTAGTAATTTGAAAGGGCTTTGAGATACTGGGTGGAAAAAGTCTGTAGGGCTGATGCAAGTCCTGGTCCATGTAATAATTCTCTCAACGTGTGTGGACACGGGATAAAGCCTTAAGTGTTCAAAATGATCATATTAAATGCAACATATGTAATCAGCTACTTAGTAATTTACAAAAAGTACTCAGATAGGGATGTTAAATGTTCATATTTGCCTATTGCTTAGCATCTAATTCACAACCCAGAATTAACACCAGTCTTTCCTTATTCTCCCAAATCCTCAGAATGGTGTGCACCTATTGCTGCAAAGGGGAAGGTTAGACAAAAAATGGAATGAGATTAGCAGCTAATCCTTAATGACTAAATTTCATGGCCGTGTAATTGATTTTTGATGTGTTGACCTGCAGAAGTTGATTGTAAGTGGAAAATAGATCAGCTCTGCATTTTGACTAGGTGTTCAAAATAAATATAAATAGGACCCTAAAATAAAATTTCTGTAATCCTCACCCTCGCTACTAAAAACTTAATAGAAGTACTTGTGGTAATTAGCTGGAGTTAAATGTCTCGGAGCTGAAACCTTGCCTGAGATGGATTTTCTTGCATCATGTTTATGCAAATCAAAACACTGCTTTATCTAGCAACACCTCAACATTTAATTGTCTGGTGCTAGTTCCTGTAACAATAATCACATATCCATTTAGCTCTTTTAAATGAAAATCACTATGAGATTATAACAGGTTGAGCGGACTGAAAATGAAATTTGAAAATGAGGGAGAAAGCACAGAATTAATTTGCATCTCATTTATTCTAATTCTTCCTTATAAGTTGTTTAGTGAAGGCAGCGGAGCCCCTGTGCTGGCAATGGGGGAGTGCACCAGGGGCGGGCAGGGGCCACGGCCGCTTCCCCAGGAGCAGGACGGAAGCGCACGGAGCTGGTGGCCGAATCCCCAGCTCAGGATCGGGTGTGAGCGCGAAGCATCGCTCCGGCAGGGCACTCGTGCCTTGGCCGCGCGCGCTGCTCCTGCTCTGGGGCTTGCGGCACTGCTGCCCTCACAGCGGAGTCCTTGGAGCCTCCCGCCCTGCAGTGAGATGTGCCCTGTGCCCCGCTGGCCCAATTGGGGCTGCTGCCCCTCGCCCGCGGGGCGCACGGGCGCGAGCAGCAGCTCGGCAGCCTCAGCCCGCAGCAGGTTTGCGGTTACGCCAAGTGCCTGCTGTGGTTGCTGTCGCGAGACGTGCGAGCGGCGCGCGGAGGGCCCTTCCCTCGCGTTCAGCAACAGCAGAAGGCAAAACCAGCTGTGCGTGCAGGTAGCAGAACAGAGAAATAGCTACAGCAGCTTCAGCCGTGGTATTCCTAATAGTGTTCTTAGCGTTCCCAGAGAGAGTGGGAGTTAGTCATTTTGTTTGGGTTTCTATATAATTAATATGACACTGCAATTACACTCTGTGGTTTTACTTGTTTTACAAAGGAAAATGAAGGTACCGAATTATCCACGCAGGTGCTCCTTTATTCTCCGAGCCATGTTTGTGTGTGTGTGCACAGCTCTTCTTCTGGGTACTCATTTCAGAAACTAGTACTTAAGTACTTGTTGGCAGAACACCCCTAATAACCCTAATAAAGCTTTGGAGGAAGAAAGGAGGACACCTGGAGGCAGGCTCGTCTGCACACGGGTTGAACGGGTTGAACACTGCCGTGGCAGGGAGAAACCCCAAGAACCCAACTGCTTTATGAAGCTGTAAACATTTTTTAAAAATAAAGTTTTTAAATATTACTTTTTAAATGACTTTTTTAAAAATCTTTTTTCTAAAAAATCACAATCTTTCAGCCTAATTTTCTATTTTCAACATTTAGACACAATTTTTTTGAGTGATTAAAGCTCTCCTCTGCCTTCCCCCGCCCTCTCTGAAACATGGGCTTTGCATAGTTCTTTGCCATCAGTGAAAGTGCTAATGTTGAGTTTGACGTCCATAGTTTTGCTCCTAATAAAATGAGATCGCAGAATTTGATGTATTTTTTGCCAAGATGCTTTAAAAAAAGTCCTATCTTTTCTCTGAATCAGGAGAAAGGTTTCGTATGCAAAACCTTCAGGAAAATCTATAGAAAAGAATTTTTTATGATTGCCCACTGAGGAAATGAAAACTGTGTTAAAGAGCTAACTTTTATTAATGGAAAAGATGAGGATAAGGATAATGAGTGATAATTTAAAATAATTATTTCTTTACAAACACAAAGTTGTATTAAATTTAAAATTGCTTTCTGTGTAAGTGAATTCCTGTGGAGTAGGATGGGATGGGAATTGGGTTTACCCTGCCAGTGAAAATATCTCAAAATAACTTTTATGTCCTAGAGAAAGGCTCGGGGTTAATTTACATATTGTTTGATGTGCAGTTTAATTTTGGATAAAAGAAAATGTTGCTTAATCAAAGCTACTGTAAAATATAAGCTGAAGAACAAATTCCCAGAAACCCATGAATACTTCCTAAGTAGTCATTGCGGTCAAATGATATCTAATTTGAAGACTTTTACTTTATTAATGACACATCTACAATTAAATTGCTTAAGAAGCTTTATCAGGTTACAGCATTAGCCTGAATTCTGTGGCTCAGCCTCCAGTGAGTATATTTATGTATCTCTTATTACAGCATTTTCACTAGAAACCTATGCATTTCTTACGGTCCTTTCTTTCTGCTTTGCTTATATATATTTTTTATAATGAACTGTACTTCATAGTGTACTTTATTTGATTTAGAAATTTTAGCCAAACAAAAGGGAAAAGCAAAAAAAAAGTTTACTCATATTTAGAAGTTTTCTTTCTCATTTGTTGTGAAGGGTGTCTTGCAAAACAGTAGAAGGCCAAATTTCTAAGTCCCTATGACTAGAGCTTTTAAACAGAAGAAATCGGACACATCCCCTGTGATTGTGTTGCTGAGGGATCCCATGTCACAGGGAGATGGGAAATAATCCAGTAAAACACTCAAACATCTTGGAAAGTACCGGGAAGTGGAAGGTGTAAGACATCCTACACTCCTTGAAAATTTAGGGAAATTTATTTCTCCTTTATGCTTACTACTACTGTGAAAATTCTGACAGGTTCAGTGCTCACTCGTCACTAAATACAACCTTCTTGCATTTCCATAGGTTCACGGAAGGAACTTGCTGTCCATCGATTATGACCGGAACATACGCACAGAGAAAATTTATGATGATCACCGCAAATTTACACTGAGGATAATTTACGATCAGCTGGGACGTCCTTTTCTTTGGCTACCCAGCAGCGGCCTGGCTGCTGTCAACGTGTCTTACTTCTTCAACGGGCGACTGGCCGGGCTGCAACGGGGTGCGATGAGCGAACGAACAGATATAGATAAACAGGGCCGAATTATATCGCGCATGTTTTCAGATGGCAAAGTCTGGAGTTACACCTATCTAGAAAAGGTAGGTGGAGTGGCTTTGAGCTCTCCCATGAGCTACACCGAGGCAGTACCACTCCTTCCTTTGGGCTCTCTGCACAACACGTACACAAAAAGGATCTGAAGGCTGTAGTATAGCAATTGTTAAGAATCTGACCTTAAATGTTTATGTTTTTCAATTAGCCAATTAAAACTGATTTTTTTTATTAGAAATTCTTTCTTCCTAGTTCTTTTTTTTTGTTATTTCCTTGAAGCCAAAATTGCATGACTAAACCTGACAAAAATTTCAAGGAGAAACAGGTAATTCATCTCTAATTGTTATCTATTAAATTAAAATGTGGTATTGCATTCCAATTAGCCTAATTAAGACACTTCAATCATAAAACTTTACCTTAAATACTTAAAATCGCGTATCATTTGCCACTTCCATTTGAATCTGTTGCTCTGTGTAGGCTAGAGTTGTTGTTCACTGCTGACTTTCATGTGTGATTCACAGGAGTAGTCAATAGTTACAACTGCTGGAGTAAAGAGAAATCAAGTTATTGATCTAACTTCTCTGCATCTCAAAAAAAAATGCCACTAAAAGGAGGATAGCCAAGAGATTGATACGCTTTGTTTCCAGCATTGGCGTATTGATTTCTGAGTAGCAGCACATCCTCACATCTGTCAGTGTGTCCATTTTCTTGAGGAGTTTCAGACCCAAACTGATGGATTTGTGTCTCTTTTTATTATTTTAACACTACTACCTCCTCTTACTTTTTTAATGCCCTCTCATAGGTCACATGCTGAAAGACAGTAAATATGTTTTTTTTTCTTTTTCTGTAGTCAATGGTACTACTGCTTCAGAGTCAACGACAATACATCTTTGAGTATGATTCTTCAGACCGACTTCATGCCGTTACTATGCCCAGTGTTGCTCGGCACAGCATGTCAACTCACACGTCTGTTGGCTACATTAGAAATATTTATAATCCTCCTGAAAGCAACGCGTCAGTGATTTTTGATTACAGCGATGATGGGAGGATTTTGAAAACATCCTTTTTAGGTACTGGCCGACAAGTCTTCTACAAGTATGGAAAGCTATCCAAATTATCCGAAATTGTTTATGACAGTACTGCTGTCACTTTTGGATATGATGAAACTACAGGTGTCCTAAAAATGGTGAACTTGCAAAGTGGGGGATTTTCTTGCACAATCCGCTATCGTAAAATTGGTCCTCTGGTTGACAAACAAATCTACAGATTCTCTGAAGAGGGAATGGTCAATGCAAGGTTTGATTATACATATCATGATAATAGTTTTCGAATTGCAAGCATCAAACCGATAATAAGTGAGACGCCCCTTCCGGTTGATCTTTACCGTTATGATGAGATTTCAGGCAAAGTAGAGCATTTTGGCAAATTTGGAGTTATTTATTATGATATAAATCAAATCATTACTACAGCAGTTATGACACTGAGTAAGCACTTTGATACCCATGGGCGCATTAAGGAAGTGCAGTATGAAATGTTTAGGTCACTAATGTACTGGATGACTGTACAATATGACAGCATGGGAAGGGTAACTAAAAGAGAACTGAAACTTGGCCCATATGCCAACACCACCAAGTACACCTATGATTATGATGGAGATGGGCAACTGCAGAGCGTGGCTGTAAATGACAGGCCAACCTGGCGTTACAGTTATGATCTGAATGGAAATCTTCATCTCCTGAGCCCTGGAAACAGTGTCCGATTGATGCCTCTGCGCTACGATCTGAGAGACAGGATTACACGCTTAGGTGACATACCGTACAAGATCGATGATGACGGATTCTTGTGTCAGCGAGGCTCGGACGTCTTTGAGTACAACTCCAAAGGACTCCTGACAAGAGCTTACAACAAAGCAAATGGCTGGAATATTCAGTACCGTTATGATGGACTTGGCCGAAGAGCTTCCTGCAAGACCAACCTGGGGCATCATCTACAATATTTTTATGCTGATCTGCACAATCCGACAAGAGTTACTCACGTCTACAATCATTCCAATTCAGAAATTACCTCCTTGTACTATGATCTGCAAGGCCACCTCTTCGCAATGGAGAGCAGCAGTGGGGAGGAGTATTATGTCGCCTCCGATAACACGGGCACTCCCTTAGCTGTATTCAGCATCAATGGACTCATGATCAAGCAGCTCCAGTACACAGCGTATGGAGAGATCTACTATGACTCTAACCCTGATTTCCAGATGGTTATTGGGTTCCATGGGGGACTGTATGATCCATTAACCAAACTGGTCCATTTTACCCAAAGAGACTATGACGTCCTTGCTGGGCGCTGGACATCTCCCGATTACACAATGTGGAAAAATGTTGGCAGAGAGCCTGCTCCTTTCAATCTGTACATGTTCAAGAGTAATAACCCTCTCAGCAATGAACTGGATTTAAAGAATTATGTAACAGGTGAGACTCCATTATAGTTTTTTTGTAAGTGGCCCTGTAGTATGGAAGCTAATTTGAGAAGGAAATAATAAATTTGGCTTCTCTTACTAGATATTTGCTGAATCCTTAGATCAAGTTTGCACCATTTTCCTTTCTGTTCCATGGAAAGGGCTGGCTGGTCTTGATCTTTCATGCAGCTTCTCCCCAGATGGAGGACACTAAAAGAATGAACACAAGGAACAAGGGCTTTATTTATTTAGTTCTTAATATGCAAATAGTCTTTGGGCTTTAAGACAAAAACCTCTATTTTTATTTATTTTGTTTTGTTTAAAAAAAGAACTTTTTTTCTGAAAGACCAAGAAATTTTGGGGGTATGTGTAGACCTGAGAAAGAGAAACAATAAATTAGCTTTAACTGTGTACGTGTATACCTGAGAAAGAGAAACAATAAATTAGCTTTAACTGTGTACGTCACAACTGGTTAAAACTTGTAATCTGTCATAATT
>JAWLRI010001026.1:1848996-1895468 GCA_034781795.1 Crypturellus tataupa
ACCTGAGAAAGAGAAACAATAAATTAGCTTTAACTGTGTACGTCACAACTGGTTAAAACTTGTAATCTGTCATAATTCTTATTATTTTTTCGCTTAGTAAGATCACACAGTACTTGAACTAGCTGCTAGCAGTTTTCAAAAAGAACGGTAATTAATATACATTGAGGAAAATAATTGAAGCAGTCATATAATTTTGAATTAATTATTTATCATAATTTCAGCAGTAATTTGAATCTCCAGTAAAAGTGTGCATTTTCTTCAAAGGAAATTATAGCAAGTGTCCTTAGTTTTTGAGACCTAATTGTATATGTGACATAGTTGCAGGTTTTCTTATGGCTCCTTTGTATTTTGAAGATACTTGGATTTGTACTCAATAGTGTGAGAACCGGTGACCAAGATTACTTAGGTGTCGCATTCTGTTGTCCTAAATTAATAAAATTTTGATCTTCATCTCCCAGTATTTAATTTGGATCTTTAGTGTCATCTTCAGGATGACACTATACTATAGTACACTATACTATAGTATCAAAATACTATACTAGCGAGAGAGTAGTTGTTGCTCAGCGGACTATAACAATCAACTGACACAAGAAGTAACTAGGGCAGCAGTTTAATTTTTATAGTAAAATACAAATCCAAGAGCCCCGGCTGTCGGCCCTGCTCGTGCACTCGGGGGTTGTGCTGGCCCGAGTGGCAGGTCCGCAGCACCGGGCAGGCGCTCGGCTCCCGGGCCGGCTCCTCGCGAGCCGCTCAGCCTTGTGCCCCTGCGCAGTCGGGCTCCTGTGGGGGAGTAGAAGGAATAATATCAGAAGCCCTTGCGGAGCAGACAGGAGAGACGGCCACTGAGAGAGGGCAGGAGAGAGAGTTTTAAAGGAAAATGGTCCAGGTAAGAAGTGTCCAGGCTCCCACACAGCTGCTCAGCTCCATGGCAACCAGGAGGGAGGAGCAGGAAGCAGAAATGTAAAGCGCAGTAATGGGCTTTTCTTCCCTCCCCCCCCCTCCCCCCGAGAAAAAACATCATTCAAATAACTAAGATATATTGTTAGTTATAGTATCTGCTGAGTGAGAATTCCCGCTAGTAACTTAGCGGAAACTGCTTGCAGCTTTTCAAGCAGAACCGTGAGGGAGCCGGGCAGGTGAAACGATGGGCAGGGCCTCCCCGCAGCGCGGCACCGGCTGCCCTGCGGCCGGGAGCCTGTTGGCACTTCCGAAATTTAGACTCTGACTTACAAGGCTGGCCCCTGCCTGCATTTAATGGAGCCTCCCGAGACGCGGTGAATGCTGGTAGGAGGAGGACCTAAAAGAGAAGCCATGCATTTTCCCACAGGACTTTCCAAGTGCTCATGGAAGTGCTGACCCCATCAAACAGCTGTTTGCAATATAGTCTGTGGGTTGCACTAGCACCATCAGAAGGTGTCAGAGATGGGACAAGTATTGCATGCAGGAAAATGTTTGGATAACCCATATGTCATCATGGAAAAATTATTACCCCCATGAAAGCGGTGATATATCCTCAATTATTCAGGATGAATTTAAAGCAATGTTTTTTGCTTTACTGTGGAATACTACAAGTCTGTAAACTGCTGCACTGTGATATAAATTACAAGCCAATTGAAATCAAGGAGGTAGAAGGTGTTTTTTTCTAAATGTTATATATGTGTTGCACACTTTTATTTCTAACTTGCCTGATTACTTCTAATTTTTAGATGTCAAAAGCTGGTTGGTGATGTTTGGATTTCAGCTCAGCAACATTATTCCTGGCTTCCCCAGAGCAAAAATGTACTTTGTGTCACCGCCGTATGAGTTGTCTGAGAGTCAAGCATGTGAAAACGGACAGGTAGGCAGAACTGTGGTGTTACTTTATAGGTAAATTTGAGTCACTTTGTGGATCAAAATACTGACTCTTCAGCAGTTACAGTACAAAGCTGCATATTTATTTCCATGTAAAATGGGAGTGAGTATAGCTAGGTTTTATACTAATGAACATATGCTGGTTTTGCCAGCCTTCATTGTTATTGTAATTACAGTGTCATTAGTTTGTCTTTTATTAAGTTCTGCCCTGATTAACAAGTTGTAACTTGATTAACTTGATTAACAATAGCAAAAGGAAACTTCACAGTGTAATTTATCATCTTTTGTACCTATGGTAACGTTATCCCAGTAACATATTACGTATTACAGTAAACTTAGGTTCACACTTATTCCATTAAGAATGGTTTTACTCCTTACCCTGTAGAGAAAAGAAACTTATGGATTTTTTTTTCATAATTAGAAGATTTGGCTTGCTATTTCTGTTACTACCGTTACCTTCAGTTATGGTGTTCGCCCTTACTTGTCAGATAAAGCGCAGGAAATGGCTATATGCTTTCCTCTTCCTTAATAAATTCCCACCCTTTTAAGATACTTGAAAAGAATATCATACCAATTTCATCTACTTTCAAGTATTTTATTCATATATACTGGCTGAAATTTATGGGCAGAAGTTTCCAGTAATTATGTGACATCTTTTAATAAATTGATCCTGTTTGCTGCAGATGCTATTTCAAATTATAGTAGATTTGGGTCTTGTCTATTCTTTTAATGGATAGCATCTAAATAGCTAAGTTTGAGATGTGGTGTGTGTGTATATATGTACATATTTATATGCTATAAAGGTTATTTCTAAGAACATAAAAAATAGCCGATGCTATCAGTAGTAAAATAATTTGCCAAATGAGTTTTTTCCCCAGTTCTGAGCACAATATGGTGCATGGGCAAATAGCTGAGAGTGGCCGTTGTGTAGCTCAGCATTCCCGCTGCATGGCTTTCCTCTGGAAAGCAAAGCACAGATTAGCCCTGCTCTCAGAGCCCCACTGAAAATACTGATTCAGTCGTTTTGTTTCTTCTTTTCAGCTCATTACAGGAGTTCAGCAGACAACAGAAAGACACAATCAAGCATTCATGGCTCTTGAGGGACAGGTCATATCTAAAAGATTACATGCCAGCATTAGAGAAAAAGCAGGCCACTGGTTTGCGACAACCACTCCCATTATTGGGAAAGGAATCATGTTCGCTGTGAAGGAAGGCCGTGTAACCACCGGCGTTTCCAGCATAGCCGCAGAGGACAGCAGGAAGGTTGCCTCGGTCCTTAACGGCGCTCACTACCTGGAAAAAATGCACTACAGCATCGAGGGCAAGGACACCCATTACTTCGTCAAGATCGGCTCGGCTGACAGCGACCTCGTCGCCCTCGCCATGACCAGCGGGCGGAAGGTGCTGGACAGCGGCGTCAACGTGACCGTTTCCCAGCCCACGCTGCTCGTCAACGGCAGGACTCGAAGGTTTACCAACATCGAGTTCCAGCACGCCACCCTGCTGCTCAACATCCGCTACGGCCTCACGCCGGACACGCTGGACGAGGAGAAGGCGCGAGTGCTGGACCAGGCTCGGCAGCGCGCGCTGGGCGCCGCCTGGGCCAAGGAGCAGCAGAAGGCACGGGATGGCAGAGAGGGCAGCCGCGTGTGGACAGACGGAGAGAAGCAGCAGCTTCTGAACACGGGAAGGGTTCAAGGTTACGAGGGATATTATGTCCTGCCCGTGGAGCAGTACCCAGAGCTAGCAGACAGTAGCAGCAACATCCAGTTTTTAAGACAGAATGAAATGGGAAAGAGGTAACAAATTAACCTGCTGTCATCCTTTGCTGGATGAATCAGTAGTCTCAACTGTTATCTCCTCTCCTAAGGAGATGAAGACCTAAATGGGGGCACTAGGCTGAGCTACTTTGGGATAGTAAGTGGCAAAAAGCTCATATTTTTTGAGTTAAATGCTACTGTTCAAGTGATTAAAAACCACATCCTGAAGTGGACTAAAGCCAGACTGAAAACTTCTAAGTATACAAATTAAAAAGTACCCCTGAAATATTACCCACTTGTTCTGGGTCTAAAGAAAAATAAAACGAAGGCCTCATATTGTATTACCTCACTCCATTCACACGTGAGCAAACTAAGAAATCCAAGTGGGCCACTTTCACTAACCAGCTGATGAAACACAAATGATTCAGACTGCTTGTTTGATAAATATCCAAGAGGTTTTCATTTAAAGCAAAATACAGGTGCATTTAAAACATGACTTTGGGGTGATTTGTGTGTAGCAACTGGAGGAAAACGAGAATGCAAGTGAGAGCGCACTGGAAATAATAAAGCAAATTACATTTAAAAATGACAAAACCGCACTTGCACTCCAACCCTCCATTTGTCTGGCCTGAAGTTTAACTTATTCAAAGAGGGCAGAGTGTAAAGTTACATTCGAAACGGTGGCTATAAATCACTACAAATAAATTTCATACTCTGTTTGTCTTTGAAGATTTCCATTGTGGACAGTATAACACAGTTACAGGGTGTAGTCTGTTTAGATTCAGTAGTTTGTTGGTATCAGTTCCAGTAGAGCTGTGGGCATTGTGTTACACTATTGCAAATGGGCACCACGTCAGATCACCCTGTACATACATCAGCCAGAAGGCACAATCACTGTTTCAGATTTAAAAATTATTAGTGTGTTTGTTTGGTCGAGAAACTGAGACAATCACATGACAGTCACCACAAAAAAAAAGAAAAAAAAAAGTCTAATAAGAACTTTGGTACAAGAACTTTTTTGTAATATACATGTATGAATTGTTCATTGAGTTTTTATATTAATTTTAATTTGCTGCTAAGCAAAGACTAGAGACAGGCAAAGATAATTTATGGCAAAGTGTTTAAATTGTTTATACATAAATAAAGTCTCTAAAACTCCTGTGAATTATTTGTCTTCTCTTATGAAATCTTTTGCATATGAAAAAAATAGAGTGTCTGTCTGTCATCTGAAACGTGCAGCGTGCTGCACATCTAGGAGCTGCCCCGTGGTTGCAGCATGGATTCTGCAGAGGGTCTCTCCGCCCAGCTGGGTGAGCCAAGGCCCGGCTACCATCGCACAAACACTGGTACCTGCTCGGGGCAAATCCCACCCTGCGCCCGGCGCTGCCTCCCAGGCGAGCAGCCTCTAAACTGTCCTCTTGCAGTCGGGCAATTAGTTTAATGGTGCTCAAGGGCAACCCACGAAGTGTGCCAGTGCAGTAGCCCTATTTTAAATAGCTGGTGCTGTGAGCCAGGAAAGCTCCATGCATCCATCTGCCTTGTGAGACGCTTAGTGCTGCCACATGTGAAGACTGGAGGTAAGATCAAAGACCCTCTGCTAAGCAGCAGTCGCTCCTGATGATGTTAAAAGGGGCTCATCCATCACGCAGCGCCCTGCTGCTCTAACTCATTTAAGGCTGTATTCAGAGAGCTCTCCTTAATTTTAAGTTTTGCTCATTTGCAAATGAGGTTTTCAGTGATTCATGATATGGGCAGAGATGCTCACGGAGGTTCTGGGCACCAAGAGGTTCGTGGGCCGCTCTGAGGCAGAGCGGGCTGGTGCAGCAGCGCCCTACGTCTGGATGGAGCCCTGCTCGGTCGTCACCGCAGTGCAGTTATGTGCTGGGATTTGCAGTGCTGCGGCTTTAGCAGGCTGGCGTTTGCAAGTGAAACCTCTTAAAGATTGAAGTCAAGCATGGAGCAGGAGTTCATGAAGCTTAATTTGTGGGCTGGCTTTCTTTCCAAAGGCATAAAGCCTGAAATCACAAGGTAGGCTACTTACCACCATCCCAGCTGGCCCTGGAATCACCCGCGGTCTGTGCTTCTCAGATCATTTTTTTAGAATAAAATTTCCTTGCAATTGAGAGGGTTGAGCGGAGATAACTCTGCAGGAGGGGACTCTGCACAGTCCTGTGTGTCCTTCATCCAGCTACTTAAGTCTCCAAGATCTTAAATGCTTCAGAATTAGAGATTGTGCTACTTCACTCCATCCCTATTATATGCAAATATACAATATATAATTTATATATGAACCATTAGGTGCAGAAGGAAATGTATTTAAACTGAAAGAAGAGCACCATTTTTCAAGTTAATTCCTATGGGAGGAGGACTGATTCATAGGACATGGCCTCAGAAGGACTAGCCTCTTGCACCAGCTTCTTTGCAACTAACACATAGATCAACAGAGGTGAATATACAACTAATACATAGCTGATCCCGTGTTTTAAATACAACTTCTGCAAGTGGTACAGAAGCCATGTGAGCTGCAATACTGAGCAGAGAGCATTTATCTGTTCTGTGGTTTCCAAAGCGTATGTGTGATTTAGCACAGGGCCCATGGAAATGCCGTCATGTAACAGTAACACTAAGTTATTCATGCCCTTCTAGTAACAGCCTACAGTCGGCCCTGCCGCCTCCTCGCTCCTCAGTCAGTCCCTGATGTGAACTCCAGGCTCTGACGGGGGCCCCTGCCATCAGCACCCACCCGCAGCCTGCCCCATTCCCCACAGCCGTGGTTGGACATGCGCGTCCCCCGCCGGCCCTTCTCCGCGTGTCCAGCTGCTTCCAAAACCCCAGGGCGGTGCCGCAAGGAGAGATGAGGAAGGGCTGAGGTCTGTCCTTGGCACAACAGACACGCGGGTCTCTGAACTCTCCCCTGGCCTCCAGGCAAGGAGGAGAGGCAGCTTTTGGGCCTCCTCTGAAATTACTCTGTTTGCAGCAATGACAAAGATTTATTGTTAACACTGGGGGAGTGGGATGGGTTTGGACGTCTGGTCCAAGCTCCCTGCTGAGGGCCAGGAGGTTGTCTGCATTAAACCCTGGAGGGCTGCAACTTGAGTGAGGCCATGCCATGGGCTGGTGGACAACTCCTGACCTCAGAAACGCAAATATTAAAGACAAGGGCCTGTGTTCTTACAAAACACACATTTTAATCCTGAAGACAAGACCCTTTATAGATTTTTTTTTACAAGGAGTTAAGAATAGATGTCCAGGGGCAGCTTTGTGGGAGCAATGTATGGGACTTCACCTGCCAGATGTGGAGTGTAGCAAACTCCTTGACTTTAGCAAAGATGAGGCAAGGAAGAGGCAAGGCCCCCACTCCTGTCCCCTGCAGCGGTGGGAAACCCCCAGACCTTTCTGTCAGCAGGGAAAGTGTCTTTGTAAGCCCTTCAGCTGCACCCCGCCTCGTGCAGGCTTCATACGCACAAGCTTTGCTTAGTTTAACCCTTAGTTACTGCAAGCAGGATGTGAAACCTGCCAGGCCTGCAGACCCGCTCCCCTCACCTCAGCCACACAGCACTGCTCAGACCGCGGGGACAGCAGGGGTACGAGGACGGCGTCATCGGCCACCACACGCAGCTGCTGAGCAGCAGCAAATGACGCGCTGCAGAGCACTGAGTTATGCAGGGGAGAGCACAGCGTTCCTGGTACCCTCAGCCCATGGAAAATGATCCCGTTTGGCTCTACCAGGTGGCTGCTGCGGGAAGAGGAGGTTGGCAGGAAGCTCTTTAAACTGTCCCATTACAGAAGTACTCACACATATACAAGGACTTGCTTATTTAAGGCCATAATAATCTGGCACTTCTCTGTCTCTCTTCTTTGTACTGCATAAGCAGCCTTTGTCTAATAAATATAGTTCTAATCAACACATGAACATGACCAAGAGCAGTGGCATGGCCAGTGCTGTAGCCAGTGTCAGTGCAGATGTGCCCTGCTTTGAAGGGGCCTCTGCCCCATTCTGGGAAATCCTTTCCTTAGTCCCTTGGTTGGGATCTACAGCCGTGGCGCTGCTTTGGCCAGCACAGCAGTGCGGGGTGGATGTAGAGCCACATCTCGGGAGGGTGGGCAGGGATGAGCACTACCGCTGGGATAAACTGCTCCCGAGTACGGAGCAACTAGGATGATTCATCAGTGTGGAACCGGCAGTTGACGTTCACACCACACTTGGCACCACGTTTTACAGCACACTGAGCGCTCCTGTGAGACCCGCCCCCCTGCCCCGGCCCTGTCACAGCGTCACAGAATGACTGAGGTTGGAAGTGACTTCTAGGGATCATCTAGTCCAACCCCTGCTCCAGCAAGGACACCCAGCACGGGGCACAGGGTGGCATCCAGGCAGGTTTGAAGATCTCCAGAGCAGGAGCCTCCACAGCCTCTCTGGGCAGCCTGGGCCAGGGCTCTGTCACGCTCACAGGAAAGAAGTTCTTCCTCACACGGAGGTGGAACTGCCTGGGGTTCAACTTACACCCGTTACCCCTTGTCCTGTCACTGGCCGCCCTGGAGAAGAGCCTGGCCCCATCCTGCTTACAATCACCCCTCAGGCACTTGAACATGTTGATCAAATCTCCTCTCAGCCTTCTTTTTTCCAGACTAAACAGGCCCAGCTCGCTTAGTCTTTCCTCGTACGACAAATGCTCCAGTCCCTTGATCATCTTCGTGGCTCTGCGCTGGAGCCTGCCTAGAAGGGTCCTGGCGGAGGGAGACAGCGGGTGGCTCCGGGGATGTGGAGGGGCGGCTGCAGGTTCCTGCCCGCCGCACACAGGCATCGGGCGCAGTGTGGGCACCGGGGCTGCGCGGGGGAGCCCGGGGCAGCGCCATGTGCTGCTCCGTGTCTGCCGGCCCAGCAGACCTGGCCCCGCTCCACTCTGGGCTCGAGGGCCCCTGGAGCCTCACGGGGGCTGTGGGGGGAGACGGCGGGGGCCCGGGGCCCGAGCTGGGGAGCACTCGCTGGCAAGGTCAGAGCCCCACAGCCCCCACAAGAAACACTGGGGTCCCACTGCCACCCAACCGCTCCTGGGGGGCCCCCTGGCCACCCCAACAGCTCCCACTGGCCACAGGCCACTGTTCCGGGCCCCGCGGTGCTCAGTGCCGCCCGGCCCTGTCTGGACTCCAGCGCTCACATTGGTGCCCCGGGCGCAGGGTAGCGGCTCCTGGCTGCCTGCACCAGCCCCAGGGCAGAGCCAGGCCCTACTGCCAAGCGCGCACAGGCTGTCACGCGTCAGCACGACCCCGACCGCCCGCTCTTTGTACTCGCTGTGTTACAGTTTAGCTGCCGCCTAGGTTTTGCCTATTCCGGGCTTTAAAAGTCAGGCTTCGTCTGTGAAGCTTCTGAGGCTGGGAAAAAACAAACCCAAATAACTAATAAAAAGTGGAAAGTCATAAAAGCACCAGGGGAGAGCGGCGTGCGCCAGCTTCCAGCAAGACGCGAGCGAACGCCACCAACTTATAAATCCTCGACAAATCGGCTTTACAAAGGCAGTGGCGGCTAAGCCGTGCTGAGTACAGAAGGGGGCAGATCGTGTACGGTTATGCTGTCTGCACCGCTCTGCAGTGCTGCTATTGGAGAAAACGTATTTATGGAAGTTTTACATCTATAGATAACAGATACTGGCAGGTTTTAGTCTGATTTTGTAATTGCATTTAACATGAAAAATCTGCCAGTAATTGCACTGGCTTTGCTATTGCCTTGTCTTCTAAAAACAGCCCTCGCCTTTGTTGCAAATAGCCTCACATACAGCTTTCATTAACTTAAGAAACCAAGCAAACTGCAGGAAAATATTAACAAACGTTAATGTCATAAAGCAGTAATGTAATGACTTGGTGTATAATGGTCAGCATGACTCAATAGCCATTTTTTTTTTCTTTTTTTCACATGTCACAAAAATTCACCCTACAATATAATATATCTGGGGGCTGTATTGATCTTTTTGAACATATTCCTGTCTTAATTCCTCGGGTTGTGCCCAGGTGGGAAGGCAGGTTGTTAATAAGGAGGGTTTATTTATCACCTGGAGGAGGCCTGGCTCGCTGTTCAAAGGAAAGCGGTGGCCGGGGAGCTGGATGGAGGTCGTCCCTCTGAGGGGCTGTAGAGCCTCCAGGTGTCAGCCACGAGCCCCGTTGTGTTTCACCCTCAGGCTGGGCCCTGTGGCAGCCTGTCGCTCCCTGCGGGTCGGTAAGGAGCAGGCCGAGCCCCACTGAGGGGGGTTGGAAGGAGAGGGGTCAGCAGCCCCGCGAAGCCGCTCGGAGAACCTCCGTGGACCTCCCCGCGATGCATCACCTGGGTTTATTACATGTTCTGTCAGGGCTAGTCCTGAAGCGGCGTTGGGCACAAGTATCATGTCATTTATGTCAAACAGATCCATTGATTGGAAAGGATTTACACAGCTAGAACAAGGTTTGTGTGTAACTAAAGTCCTATTCTTTGAGTGCTTGCACTGCAAACAGCCCTGGACTCGCAGCCTGGCTGCTTTCAGGAGAATACTTGCAACAAGCACTTGCCAGCTGCCAGTATTTACTGCTAATAAGCAATTAAAATCTGTCTTCAAGGCAGTCTCACAGCATTTCCTGGGTCAGAGCTGTTGCCATGTTAAGGGAAAAGCATGAAGGAAATGGTGTTCAATCCTGTGGGCAGCGCAATCCTGCGCTTTCCGACGTGCTGCTGAGGTGAGCTTTGCCCATGGGGTTTCCAGAATGTTAACATGGCTCCTGTTATTAGTATCATTTCCGAAGAGTGTTTGGGTCATGCTAAGTGTGGGAAAGAAGTTAAACAAACATTAAATGCATTTTGTTTGTAATAAAACTGTGAATCACAGATTGAAGCAAATAACATGAGCCTGGGGAGGGAGGCCTTGGCTGACACCTGCCCCGAGGAGGTGCAAAGCCCAGGGCCAGACCCAGCTCTGAGGTAATTCAGGGCTTTGTTCTGCAAATTCACTTGGCTTTGGGGATACAGTATGAACCAGCAAACTGAGTCACAGAGTCTGGAAGCTCATTCATGGTGTTTTTCTATAGGAGCTGTAAGTCATCGTTAAAAAGCCAAGCTTTTCTGTAAAGCTGATATATGCAGCAAGGCCGTCCCTGTGCTCTTCCTCCCCACAAGGTCAGCACATCCCAGCGCACACAGGGGCTCGAGGTGCGTGCCGGCTGTCACGGCCCAGCCCAGGGTCTCCCTGCGCTTTCCAGGCTTGTGCGGGCCCACGTTGTGTCACTGAGGGCTCCCACCTGAGCCAGTTCCCACATAATTATGTCCCAGCTTTGACTTTTGCTCTGTCTAGAAGGCCTAGTCAACAGTGTTTTGCTTTCCCCAGGCAGTCGGACCATGAAAAATGATTTTTGCAAATTTGATGTAACCTAATAAACAGGTGCTGGCAGTCAGCCCCGAAAGGAAGATGTAACGAGCGCAGGCTATTCTGGCTGCTCAAAGCGGAGCTGCTTAATGGGCACCTGGGACCCAGGCTCCTGTTTTGCCCCTGTGCTTCACGTGTGCTCCTGGCCTCAGTTTGCAGAATGAGAGGAACACGGACACCCAAAACTGGCAGAACAGTCAGGCTTTGAAGTGACAGAAGAAACAAGACTGCGAAATCGAACATGATGGAGCATGGCTGCAGCAGCCTTTTGAAGCCTCCCCAAGCTTCTTACCAAGCTGCACACAGGCACCCTTGACTTTAAAACGAGCTTTATCAACCCCAGGGATCTCAGCCTCCAGATGTTAAAGGCCCTTTGATGCATCCATCAGGTGAGGGAGCTACGAAGGGTCAGTCCTGCCACCTGGCAAATGCGGAGGTTTAGGGGCTGGTGTGGGCCTTGGAGCACCCCCAGCCCTGGTTCAAGGCTGCTCCACAGCCCCAAACCACAGCACAAACGTTATGGACAGGCAGGTGGGTGGCCGTGCCCGTGTCCTCCCTGAGGCAGCCTGGCTGCCGTGGGGTTTTGACTGCCTTGCTTGGAAAGTGGCGATTCAGGCTGCCCCTGCATCAGCTGGGAGAACAACAGGTAATAAGTGAATTTGTAGAGAAAGCTTGGGAAGTACAAAATATGGGTAACAGCATTAGGAACACGTGCATGAGCAGCAGTGCAAGCCCTGTTGCCATCCCCAGCGACTGTCTTGTTTCAAGACCAGCAGTCCCGCTCCACCGCATGCAGTCGTCTCCGTAAGAGCCCTTGCCTGAGCTCCTTCTGCTGAGAAGTTGCTCCATATTGAAGCGGCAAGGAGTTTGGAAGCGCTGAGCAAGCTTGCGGAGCCGGGCTATTCCCAGCCTCCTTTGATGCTGCATGTGGCTGCGCAGCATCGCCTGGGGAGGGAGACGTGGGACCAAGCGGCACAACTCGAGGGAGAGGAGGAGGCGTCGGAGGGGAGAAGCAGGCACCGCGCGGGGGCAGAGGTACCTGCTGCTGTGACCCCCTTGTGCCAGCCGAGGGGAGCAGCACGTCGGGGGCAGCAGGGCTGCTGTTCCCGGCTGCTGGCACGAGCCCCACCGGTCCCTGGGGGTGGCGGAGGGGCTGTGCGGTCGGGTCTGATGTGTCTGATGGGGGGGGTCTTGCGTCTGACGAGCTGGAGGCACAGCCAAGCGCCCCGTGCAGCTCTCGCCTGTTTCCTGCAACAAGAAGGCTGTGCCCCAAGGGTGCGAGGCCGCTACAACCCTCATAAGCAGCATCTGAAGTGCTGCAAGGTTAAGGTGCTCATTAACAGACTCCACATCAGCAGTGGAGCACAAGCCGTTACTACCTGCAGGAGGCAGGTGTATACTGTGCTATCTGCCGTGATACCTGCTATGTCCCTTAGCCCTCAGGGAAGGACGAGGCCTCGGCTGCAGCTTGTTACTAGGCTGAGCCAGGGCCCGTGTTTCCCTCTGATGCCCTTGGGGCCTGGAGGAGGAGGAGCGGTGAAAGCCCCTGCCCGGGGCTGCTGCGCACGGCAGCTCTCCCCTTCACCGCGTCACTTCGTTCTTTCTTTTTTTCCCTTCCTTCTCTGTGACCTAAACAAGGACGAGCTACTTGTGAAACAAGGTAATCTGAGACAAGTGAGTAAGAGAGTAGTGAGTCACTAGATTCTTTTATTTTTTTGGCCTGTGCCAGGGTTAAAACCTGCTTCTTTTGGCAACTGTGCCACCTACCGATGCGCGCTGCCACTGCCGGGCCGTGGGGACTCGCCGGCGCGGGAAGGGGCTGCTGTCTCCCGGGGTTTGCCAGTTAGATGAAAAGCAATAAATGATGCAAATGATCCGGAAGTGCCTTATTAAACAGATCTGCCATGCGAATCATAATTGTTGTGACATCTTCTGATGGGCTGTGCAGGAGCCCGGGCAGCTCCCGCGTGTTTTGCACGCTTGCGAGGAAGTTAATTACCGCCGGGTCCCAGCCCGCTCTGCATGCTTGTTCCAATTCACTTTGCTGTCATCCTCCTCAGGTATCTGCGTGACTTCATGCTTGGCTTGGAGTGCTCCTGGGGACGGTTAGCACTGGTGTTCTGGGGACTCCCAAATATTGCTGTAGGACCATCTGGGATGTTTTTTTTTTCCAGGTTAACATATGATGTGGGTTAAGTCTCACTAATTCTTTGGTGCATACTGGTTTATGTGTGTGTTCTTTTGCAAATTTGATTGCCAAAAGTGTTTAATGCGCTGTCTCTGCTTCCCCTGGCTTCACTTGTAGAAAATAAATGCTGATGTTCATGTGGTCACAAACCTTTTTTTGATTAAGAACAAGTCTCTTGTTCGGTACTAAGGCCCTCTTGAGATTGCAGGTAGATTGATAGCAGCTCTGCTGATAGAGCTTAGAGCTGCATTACAGTTCAGATGAGGGGAGAGCAGAGGCTATAAAGCAGCTTTTGATTGCTAAAGCATGTAGCAAGTGTTCCTTGGAGTCCCAGCGACTTGTTAAGTATTTTCCAAGTGAAACTAAGCTGCTCTAAATGGACATTTGTTTCTTTATTGTCTCTAATTTGCGTAGTAAAAAGGTGTTTTGTGTTTGTTTTAGGATTTTGCTACAGCAAGTTGTTGGGCTGTGGTGTAGCCGAGGGCAGTGGCTGCTCTCTGGCTGCTTCCTCATAGGGAGGGCCACCAAGATGTGTTTATCCAGCTGCTGTCCAGCATCTTCCACGTCCTGCCCGCTGCAGTGTCGGCTCTGCTTACCGTGTGGTGCAGGCAACAGTCCCAGTTATCAGCGCCTGAACAGCACATTCCAGTTAAAGCTGAAATAAAACAGACCCCTTCTGAGCAAGTGGATGTGAGGCAGGTGGGAAGGGACAACCTTGAAGAACTTGTTTCTTAAATACTGGTCTGTCACAGCACTCAGCCCTTAGGCAGTACAACTGACTTCTGTGCCACCGGGACCAGTCGTCCCTGAGGGCAGTGGTACCCTCACGCTCTGCTCCTGTTTTTTGTAGCAGGAAAAATGATGGATTGTAGGGGCTGCCGAGGTCTCTTGCACCTCTGCCATGCACAGGGTCAGCTGCTGGGACCGTGGCCACCCCCTTGCCCTATCCTGTCCTGTCCCTGGGTGACCTGGCCCTGCTATGTCCCCTTGTGAGGAAAGATCCCCCAAAGGGTTTGGCTCTGTTATCTTTGAACCCCTCCCCCCAATAGTTAAGTGTAGTTGATAAAGTATTTGTTTATAGCAAATACAGAGATCTCAAGTCAGCTGCCTCTTTGTGTGAAAACACAGACAGGTGGTTTATTAAATACTTGTGGCAGTTGCATTTCTGGGCAGCTGCGCACACCTGATGCAAGATGGGTGTGCTGTGCTCGGCGCTCTGCCAAGGCTCTGGAGCAAGTGCCGTCCATCCTGTGGCTCAGTGATGCCAACCTGCACCCAGCAATGGTCTGGCTGGCCGCGGAGGCTGCACTTGGCACCCTGGGGTGCCACGAGCAGAGCGGATCCTGCTGCGAGGGATCCCGCGTCCTTTCATGCTGCGTTTCTGCTGATGGGTCTCCCACCAGAGAAGCTGTTTATTAACTGGTGGTGAGAGACAGAAGTTAGAAAAAAGACATCAGACTCACAATTATTAGAGTGCTGCTGTTACTCTAGTGGTGTGAAATGAGCAGGAACAGAAAATATCACATCCATGAGGCTAGAAATGAGGCATGAGGCATGGGGGTACCGTTTACTCCCTTTTCAACTAGATGAAGCACATGTAGCCATCTTAGAAGTTCAACAGCACGTGCATGACTCGACTCTGCGGAGGTGTTTGGGCAGCACATTTTAACACGGCTCGAGAGTGAGATTCGATGTGTTTTTACAGCTCAAGACCTAATATCTGGATCAATATATATGGATGTATTTCGTGTCACAAAGCCAAGCAAGCCAAGGCTCTTGCCCTCTTGCACAAAGCTGAAGCCCATCGTCAGTGTGAGGCAGGTGAGGATCCTTCTCTTTTGACTGAAGTCTCAGGAGGACCGGAGACCTTTCGGGAGCTAGGCTCGTGTGCACTGCACTCCTGCCCACTGTCCTCTGAGTCACACTAGCTGTGTCTTCCTACTGAGTGAAACCTGTATGTATTTGTAGTTGACCCTTGTGGTTTTGGCGGGGGGTCATAGGCCATTTTGTCAATAATGTGAAAATTAATATTTTTCAGGCCAGAAATATGCGTTATTCTGCCAACTATTTAGTTGGCAAGCTGACAAACAGCAAGGAGAAACTTGCTTATGGGAGAAGTCCTCGCTCACTTCTGAGCAAATAAGGAGCCCATAGCAATTGCAATTGATGCCAAATCAATTGCCTCTTCTGCTGTATATGTTCTCCGTGACAGGTTGATGGGAAGTTTTAAACTCGTGTATGGATTTTTAACCTGGTTTTCTTTTTTAACAGTAGGTAACTGACTGTTTGGACCAATTCCCAATTACCGCTAGAGCCATCAGCATAATAACTGTTGACTCTTGAGGACAGCTCTGGCCGTTGAGGTTGCTAAGTATCTCCTTTAAATAACACCAGTTTGGAGCGTAGACGGAGGGATCCAGGGCATGGGGACAGGGTCTGGGGGTGGCTGGTGTCCATGCAGGAGAGCCAGTGCTGTGGGGTCTCTGCAGGTGGCTCATGCCACAACCTGAGAGTTAATATGGTAAGAGAGAAGCTCTCATTGCAGTAAATCCCTGTCCCATTTAGTTTAGATAAACCCTGGCATTACAATGTGTAAAACTCTTGTGTTCGGCCTCTTATCCTGCATTTAGGAGGCATCTCTGCATCAAGGGAAGACACGAGGCCAGGTCTTCCCAGCAGTCTGGAAGAAAGGTGGCAGTTCAGCACCTCCCGTGGACAGACAAAGGTCTGCTAAAACAGCAGAGATAAGGGGCAGGCTGTCTTCACAAATTCCTGATTTGTTTTTGGGTGGATAGGCTAGTGATATCACAGCACCTGGAGGTCAGAGTTAGGAATTTATTCCCTCTCCACAGACTTGTTTGCCAAAAGATAACAATCTTCAGCGCAGGTGTACAAAGTGCCAGCGATGGCAAAGGTGACACATAGCAAACAGCTGAGTGACATGCACATGCCAGCTCCAACAGCCCGGGAATTGCTGGGAATGGCCTGGCTGCAGGTGTGCTCCCAAGGATCACATTCCCGGTGCTCACCGGGAGGGTGGTTTTGGAACTGCCTTTGGGAGCAAATCGATCGCAGGAGAGGGGTCATCCTAGCATGGGGGACAAGGCCTGGGTGCTGGTTTCCATGTAAATATTTACTGGCGATTTGGGAGAGCCCTGATTCAGCAGTGCCCCAGGACTCCAGACCTTGTTATCTTGCCCTGTTTCATAAATAACTCTGTGCAATTTAGCCTAGACATAAATTTACTTGGTATTTGTGATCTTACTTTTTTTTTTTTTTTTCTTTATTAGCATCAGTCCATCTCAGATGATGAAAGCTCCTGGATGACCCTCTTCCTAGGGGGCTTTCCCACAGAAATACCATCATAAGTATGAGTGCCTAATCCAGGCTGAAATTTTTTACGTGAACTGCTGAGGCACTTGAACAAAAGGGGGGCAAAATATTATTTCCGACCTGGGAAGGAGCTGTTCAAATACAGCTGTAGCCCAAACAACACCTGGCTTTGCTAGGCTGTGTGTTTCTGTGCTCTATCCTGTTGTGCGAGTAGGTCAAGGCACAAAGGCTGGGGAAGGACCAAGTCCTACAGACTTGTTCTCAATGCCGCACTCTTCACAAGGTTTAGTGGTTGAGGGTTCTTACACCTGTAGCTCACACATGGATCTCTTGCCTTTACTTTTCAGTCTCGTCTTAGCTGCTGTGTGACATATCTTGACTTTCTTTTTTTATTCTCTGAGTTCAGCTGAATTAATAATTCATTGATTAATAGTAATGAGGGGGAGGTTCTACTCAAGTTTTTCATGTGTAGGGTAGCATAAAGCAATGCATTGTGGCTAGTAGTGCCTGTGATGATGAGCATTATGCCAAGGTAAGCTAAAATTTAGCATTAGAAGCAAATCCCGAGTCGCTACCTTGAGGCTACCTTGAGAAGAAGACTCAATTCAACTTTGTGTTGTCAAAAATCTTTATTCAGGTTCATCAGTTTATGCAAGCCTTATATTCCTTCCCTGCTTGCTTCCTACCTGCTCTTTTATTTATTTCATTATCACTGTATATTGTGCTTTCTCTTTTCCATGCTAGCCCAGGACCTTTTACAGTCCCCTCTAGGGAAGCAAAACCTAGGCTGCTGCACAGGTCCTAGTGAATAGTCCTCTTGCAGGACAAACATGAGACCTTTCCTTATTACTTATATCTCGTCTAGGATACACTGCACCCTGCATGAGAAGCCCATTGTGCTGCTTGTTGGCAAGTACAGAACAAGACAACAGATGCTTTGTCTTAAACAATAGGTGCCTACAGACAGCTGGGGAGTGCCGGGCAATACTCAAACAATACTGGCCAAAGCAATTGGCCCACACTGCCAGTGTCAACCGTTTTCTTTTTGAAGGCCTCCAGCAAAGGGGTGTTTTAAGGAGCAGTTTAAAATAAAACAATGAAGCGACTTTGCTAGCGTTTACAGAAAGTACCTTTCACGCGGCAAGTGGAAAATGAGCCAGCCCTGCGCACTCTTCCCTGCCTGGCAGGCACCTCGGTTCTTCTTCACAGCTTGGAAATTGCCTTTGGAAGTGTGAAGGCTTTCGGGTACTTGCAAAATAAAACGTTCTGCTTCTCAAAACCTGACTTGTGACTTTTTTTAAAAAATGCAGTTTGGAAATGGCAGAAAAGGAAGAGGGGGGAGAGGATACATTTTGGAAGGAGGGAGAGGTAGAAGACTTTCTAGAAGAATAAAGCACCCTGCCAGGTAATGTTTGCACCAAGGAGAAGAATCCCTGAGGGTTGAAGAAAGGGATTGTACTCTGGCAATTAAACCCATTTTTCTTCCAGTTTCTGCTTGGGCACTTGAAGAAACCTTTTGGGGATTAGGAGACTGATATCATCTTCTAGCAAGTTTTAATGCTCATGTTGCTAATTGTACTCAATTAAAACCAGAGCTTTCAGTGTTAAGTATAAGAATGCAGACTTCTGTATGTGTTGGGAATTTTTAAGCAGCAAGCAACCAGCTTTTCTGAGCGACACACCGCCCCAGAAAGGGCTGCTGTTGGGAACACCTGCTGAGAGGGCCGGTGCGGACACCGGCTGGCTGTGCACAGCAGGTGCAGCCCTACAGCAAGCCTGAACGCAGGCAAGAAGGCTCCTGCAGACTTTGTTCTTGGCTCTGTTCCGTTTCACGGAGGCAAGAGCAGAGCTGGGGCTCCTACCTTCCCTTTGTTTGCTCCTGGGAAAACAATCACCTGTTTGTTTATTGCTTTACAGCTCAAACAGACTCTGATAACACTGAATTCTTGTGTTATGAGTGTAGTGGTAAAAGGCAGTAAGTGACCACACACACATTCCTGATTGCTTTCATTATTTCATGTGATTCCAAGGGAGAATTTTTTTTCACGGTGGAGAAAGAAAAATGTATTGAAAAATATCATCTTTCAACATGAGTCAGAGTAACCTGCAAATATTTAGCTGCTTATTTATTTAAAAAATATATAAATAGAGAGAAATAAGTCTTTAAAATCATATGGTTACTTCATAAACACAAACAATGATACCTGCTTATTCAAATACCCTTTCTTTCATCCATATGCGTTCTGGAATGTTGGAAAGAAGAACTGCAAAATGAAACATGCCTTCTGGACATACCTCTGGGCTTTGACAGAAGTCTGCAATACAAGAACATGAAAATACACGTTAATTTATTTTTAGCTTTTTTTTTCTTTCTAGTTTTCTCTTGCAAAATTTTAAAACATTATTTCTTGCCTTTTTCTTTCTTTTGTAAGAGTTCCCCCTTTTAAGTTTCCTAAGTGTCTTGCTAAGTGTTTTACAAAGAGAGAAGCACCATTATCCATAACATTAAAACCAATGAACAGAAAATGATGAGCTGAAGAGACTAGCCCTTGTGTCCCTGGAAATTTGCTCTAGACACTGGGTGCAGGTGTACCCTGATCCCAGCAGCGAGCTTCACTTCTAGCAGCAGTCACAAGCTTTTGCCCACGCTGTGGGCACAATGTATGATCATTTCTTTGCACCTTTCTTGCATTTATTTTTCCTCTCTAGCTCCTTGGGGCTCAATATTTCCCTGTGAAGCTTCCGGCTTCCAACTCTCCACATTCCTCTTCCACCCCAGTGCAAAGTCCCCACTCTGGTCTGCCCTTCCAAGGCAGGGAGGCAGCAGCCAAGCTCTTGCTTTTCCCTCGTGCCAGTGGAAAGCTCAATCAGCTCAGAGAGCTGCCAAGTACAGGTGCTCCTCAGCCTCCTGTCCCTGTCACTTGGTGCTCCCCAGGGCACATGTTATTTCTTGAGAAAGTTGAGCATCTTATGCAGTTTACTCCTATTACTTCATGGCCTGATTACAAGCACTGTGCAGACTCTGATATCCTCTCATGGACAACCTGCTCCAGCCTTTAGGATTATCTAAGTTCCGGGACAAAAGGCCAGTGAGGCACCAACTCTTCCTACCCTCCCAGTAGCCGTGTGAGCTGAGCCCAGGCACTGACCGGGTCACAGCACGCAGCAAAGCACAGACACCCTTAGTCATCCATTGGGTTATGACTTATACTTGGGACTTTCTTGTTCATACGTAATTTCTTTTTGTAGTCCTGACTTATGATCATGAGATCATCATATAGGTCCAGTACCAAAGAGCTTTCACTCCTGAAAATTCACCCTCAGTGTAAGCTGAAAAGTCACTCACAAACATACAGATAGTTTCAGCTGTGTTGACTATTCACTATTTTTTGGCAGAACATCTCTGCTCCCTGTGGTTATGGTCTCCATGAGTGGGGTTACCCTCTCTCCGCTCTTGTGCAACTGGGCCCCAGTTCATGGTTCTTCCTGGGGAGAAAAGAAGCCAAAGCTGATAGAGATAGTAGAGTAAAAAAACAAAACAAAACAAAAATCAAGACCTCGAAGTCCTCTTTCTGGTAAGCAAGAGTTATTGCTGTACATAATGTATATTCAGACAGCTGCAACAGGCTTTACTTTCTCAGAGAGCAGTTTCTTGAGCTGGAGGCTTCGTGAAGTTGTTTAGCTCTCCCTGTGTATTCCTCGTTTCTCGGTTTTCTGTAGGATTGCCTCATCAGTGTGACAAGCGTTACAGCACACAACCTGTGGACATCTGTGTGTGTTGCCACACAAAGGTAGCAGCTCAGCACCTTCCTTTAAACCCAGCGCTGGGGACGCGGTTGCTCGGATTGTGCTCGTGCGTTTGCAGCCGTTCTTACCCGCTGCTTGTCCCCCGTCTCCACGCCTGCCCTGGCAGGCCGGACACGCCGTGCCCAGTAGCGCGGCCCTGCTCAGGACATGGCTGACAGGGCGGCCTCAGCCCGGCAGCTGGCGAGGTGCCTCCCCGCTGCAGGGACAGACATTGGGACCCTCTCCACCTCCCAGAAACACGTGTTTTGGTGGCAGTGGCTGCGGCTTCGCGTCCGTTGGTGGCTGTTAGGGACCGTTATTAGCCGTCGGTGGCCGTTAACGGCCTTTAGCGGCCGTTTGTAGCCGTTAATGGCCGTTAGTGACCGTTGACGCCCCCTGAGGCGCCCCGCCCCCCTCTCGTCCCTTTTGGGTTGTTTTCCCCCGTGTGTGGGAGCTTTTCCTCACAACCAGGCGCTCCGCGGAGGCCCGGAGGAGGCGATACCTCGGGGCCGCGGTGGGTGCGGGCGGCCCCGCGCTCCCCGCGCCCGAGGGGATGTTCCCGAGCGGGGGAAACGCGCGTTAAAACCGGCAGTGGGGCTTGGACGCGGGGGTTACCCGCCCAGGGAGGGCACTGAGGTGTCCGGGTCGTGTTACCTCGCTAAAAGGCCGAGGTCAAGTCCCCCACCCGGGCAAGGCTGCGCTTCTCAAAATGCAACTTGGACTGGGAGTTTTACTGCGTTTTTAACGTTTGTTTTGGGCCTCGCTGCGGTATCAGTTGCTATGGTGTCTGTTGCTGATATGTGTCGTTAATCCTAGGCCTAAATAATGTTTGTTCAGGTTTTATTGTGCTGCTATAGGTGGAGATAAGACTTGTGAGAGCAATAACAGACTGTGTTAACATGGGCAGGCTTCATCCCTATGCTCTGCTGCCTGCTTCTCTTTTTGTCTTTCCCTTCCCAGCCCACTTTCCCATCCCCCTGGAAGATGGAGACTTGCCTGTTTTTGTAATGGTTCCTGTTGCCTTTACTTCAAATTACTGGGAAAGAAAAATAATCAAAGTCAATGAGGAATCATCAGAATCATGTAAAACAAGTCTTAATCTGTTACAGGAGTTCAGTAAATTGTGGCTAAATATTACAAATTGATATATATATATATATATAAAACATTTGTATACTGTTGCTTGCAAAGGGTGATAATAGGCCAATAAAGCATCTATCCAAAAAAATATCTCATGTTTGGTATAATACACAGAGCAAGCACTTGGTCATGCAGGGTCTTGCAAATCTCGTGGGCACATGCTTAACTTCCAGCCTGCTAGCAAGAGAAATATGGCCAGGGCTAATAATTACCTGAAGTGTAAGTGTTAACATTTCAGGCTTAAGATTGTGGCCTAAATTTGAGGTTATAGTTATGCAGATAAATGTATGTGGCTGCTTAGTTTCCCAGTGTGTGTCAACAACAATTGGGAGAGAAGGCGTTGAACAAAGAATGCTCTTTAATGCCCAGAGGGCATTCTTAATTGGTCAAAGTGAATAAAAAGGGGGGAAATAGCTTCATGAGAACTTTCTTGGCACAGCTGCAGCATAATTATCATGTTTCAGGACAGTGCTGCAAGTTTCTTCTTTTAAAGTGAAATCTATCATTTTTTTCAATTGCTCTTGAATGCTTTTAAAGTAGGTGCTTCTGGGTGATGTGTACCTACAAAGATAGAGACTGTTTATAATACTGCATGCAAATATGACATTTCAATGCCCTATAGTTATTAACTAGATACATATTCCTTGAAAAGGGAGGCCTTCTTAGCAGAAGGCGGTGTATTTACCTGTGGAAGAATCGAATCTAATAGTATTCAAATATAAACACTGTGTGTATAGAAACAAAGTTTTGAATCATTCTTACAGGGTTTTGTCTGCCTCCAAAATTGGAGCTGTGGTAGTCGGCTAGCTTAATGTGAGATAAAACAGTAAAAACTCTCAATCAGATAGTTTAAAATCCTTTAAAAACTGCTTTATTTATCTTTGATAGGAAGTAATTACAGGAAGGATGTATTTTGCAGACTGTATTTCCATAAAATTATATATTGCCCAATATATGTTGCATAGCTTGGGTGCTTCCTTTGGCAACAAGGGAAAAGCTAGAGAAATCGTAACCTTCAGAAGTGTGGGTACAGGCATTTTGTAGGTAGAGATTTGAGTAAGCATCGTACAGATGGCAATTTAACTGGAGTAATAAGGCGTAGTGAAAGGAGACGGTTTTGTGGGAAGCAAATTGGTAAAGTTAAGGGGCCCCAGCATGATTCAAATTTTTAAAATCAGGAAAACTTAGCATGTAGAATGAACTTATATTAGCCAGTCAACATATTTTTACATAACACTTTTTCTTTAGGCACATTTGTCCCAAAAGATTGGGAGGGGGGTATGCACCTTTGCATGTTACTCCGGCCACCTGGAGTATTTTATCTTTTGAAAAAAAATACTGTTCCATAAGCTGTCTTAACATAGTCACTTAAACTCAAAATCTTCATAATTCAGTTAACAAGTATGCAGTTGGACAACATGTGGCATTTTGCTGGCAGGTCTGCAATTTGACTTTTAAGTAGGCATTAAGTTTTAATTATGTTGGCCAGATGCCATTGTGGACAGTTTTATTCTTCCCATGTGAAGTTTTGTTTGTGTTTGCATTTTAATTAATAGCACTTACATGGCATCTTTCTGCTGTATCCTTTACTGTAGAAATGTTAATACATATAAATACCTCTTTTATAAATAGGAAAACATGATACTTATGCACTGATTTGGAAAATGGCTCACTGCAAGTTGATGGCTGTAGAACATGCTTTTCTTGTTGACTTTTTTTCCATTTAAATCACTAAATTCAAGTGTTGAGGTTCTCCTAATGAAGGACAAGTGTTAATCAGTATTAGCTGTTCTAGCAGTTCTTTTTAGCCTTGATTTGGGCTCTGTTGGAAAGAAAAATGTGCAAAAGGTGCTTTGCATATTTCTGTGCTACGTATGTGTCTCAATGAGTACTGAAAGGATTTCCAGAAGTGCCAATACAACAAGTTTTCAGTAAAACATTTTAATCCAACTTTCCCGTTTCCCTTTTTTTATTTTCCGCCCTGTAAATTCCAGAAAAGCTGAATGGGATGATAACAAATAATCTTTTCAAAATGAGTAGTATCAATTGCTATAGGAAGAAGGAACAAAGAACGTAGGAGGGGAGAAAATGAAAAATAGAAGATTAAAGTAACAGCCTCAATTGTCAGTAGCAGAAGAATTGCTGTCTCTTGAAAATGTAAGTCAGATTTTTGGAAGGAGGAAAGGAAAAAGTCAAAGCATCTGGCCTAGAGTTAGAAGATAATTAAAGCTGGCATGTTTTTTTCTTCAAAATACCATATGTTGCTGCTTTGGCATGCATTTTAGAGCTCTGTGTGCTTCACTGTAAATATGTGAAACTTACAGCTTTTTCTCAGAAAAATTAGTGAAGACTAAAAAGAGCAAATAAGAAAACATTTTTATAGAGTGTATACAGAGCAAAAATATGTGTGTTTTTGTTTTGTTTTGCTTTCCCTGTAAAGTTACTGTGTTATGGCTAGCATAGCCGTAATAATCTAGAAGAACTGGTTTCTTGCTTAGGCTCTGCCACAACTTCTTTTAAAGAGTCCTGGGGCAATCCCCATACTGGTCATTAGCACAAGAGTCAGGCAAATTTACCTTCATTAGTCACTAAAGAAATAAATCCTAACAGCAAGGATCAGAGGTGGCTTATTGAGTTTCCATATATCCTCTTCCCCCAGTCAGTGATCTATTAACAGAATGGATGAGGAGTATCCCATTCCCTACCACAGAATATCTTATAAGCCAATGTTTAGGTACAAATATGCTCAAGAAGATATAATTAATCCCATGTGCTGTGGCTGAGGACTGCTGCATAAAAGAAACCACCAACGTCTGGTGTGTAGCCTGATGCATTTAGCATCCTCTCAAATATTAGCATCATGGAGTCCTTAGTAGGACAGAAGCAGAAGAACTGGTTCCTATTAGCCATAGTCTTAGTTAATTACTGGGTTAGAGGGGAGTAATGGCATTCACATCATTTAGTTATAGGTGTTTTATTTGGGTAGGTGATGGCTGATCTCCCTAAGCTGTGTATCTTGGTGGAATAGAGTGATGCAGAGGGACTTTTTTATGAATTGGTTTCGATTCTCGGATATTTGGATGAATAAAACTACTAGTTGTTGAGTAGGGTTTACTTAAAGCGCTTAAGTCATTGGGATCATCATTTTATCTACTGTATTGCAAGTTAGGCATTTAGAAAATCCTGGTAGACACTTGTGCACGACTTTGTCAGCTTTTCTTGCAGACTTAGGTGCCTATGCTTTTTTGCCTGCGTGCATTTCAGATATGGTAAAGCCACACACTGACCAAATGTAGCTTTTGAAAGAGGTTGGCAGTGATATCTTGAGATTATATGTGTGTGTTTACCCTCATGGAGCACGCATTGCATAATCCTTGTTCCTCTGATTAATTGCTATTAATTACAAATGGCAATAGACCTGATTCCTACTCTATTATCTGTTCCATTTGTATCGTCCTGGGAGTGGAAAAAGACTTGGATAGGTTAATGGGATCCCTCAAAGGCACAGAGCTGGTGGTGGATCCAGCTTAGAGCTGCTTGCACTCCCCTCTGGAGGCAGCCCTCTTAGCAGAGTTGTGATGTGAGAAGAGATGGTGTGATACACACAGGTGAGATGGCCTGGGAGTCAAGAAGGAGGGAAAAGGGAAATCTTCTGGTTCAGCTCAAACTTCAGTGTGCACAGACAACCTTCAGAGAAGGAAATCTAAATGCACTTGTAGTGTGCCCGTAGCATGGGGAGGGAGTCCTAGCATGAACATAGGTTGACGTGGTCTCATCTTGGATTGCTATAGCCTGTCATCTTGAAAAAGAGGCTGCACACAACAAGTATGATTAAATTTCCTGTTTTCTTCATCTGAAAACTGTATAAGGTCCAGAAGTCTTCTGTGAAGGACAGTGTTCCAAATCTAAGTTTTCAAAAATAGGAGCAAAAAAAAGATAACTAAATATTCATTTCACTGAAATCAGAGGACTGTCATTTCTTGTAATGCTTTTGTCTGTGTATGAAAAAGCTTGCATTGTTAGTGAAAATCATCATTTACACTACTTTTATATCCAGAAATATTGTTTATATTCTGGGAGGAAAACATCCTATCTTGAGTCATGCAGACTTACCATGAGTATGGTAAAAGGCTGGAAAACAATGAGTGAAATTTCAGGCCACCAATATGCCAGGTCTTTTGGCATCCATTTGTTCTTTCCCTTGGAAACAGTAAATAGGCAGTCAGGTAGAGATGAAGAAAAGAAAAAAATGTGAGTGCACTAATTTTAATAGTTGAGTTCAGCTCTTTCAGTATTTAATATAGATAGGCTGCTTTCTTCTTCAGTACAATTCAGAGGTTTAATTAAATGAGAACCACATCTGTGTATTGAAGGAAGGTCAGAATGCACTGTGCTATAACTTGATTTGGAAGATAATGATAAAAGTTTAAGTCAGTGAAGATGATTAGGATTTTCCGTTCACGTCAGTGTGAAAGGTCATCGGATTTAAAAATTCTGATTTTTTTATGATTGTAAATAGGACAGAATTTTGATAGGAATACTCAAGACTTATTAAAAAAAATCCAGTATTTCACTGCAGTTACTAGTGAAATAAGCAGGTTAAGCACTTTATTTTGTTTTTCTGTCTTCTTGTTAGAGTTCTTTTACATCTTAAATAAGAGATCAGGTTTGATTTTTATTTTAATGGCATTCTTCCAGATTACAGAAGCTACCAAGGATTATAAAATGCTAAATATTAATGCTCCCTAATGATAACTTGTATTATTTCATATGTAAAATTGAAGTAGAAGCAAAGATCTCAAAATCTAGGACAGAAGTACTTGAAAGCTTAATACTATCCTATTTTTTTTAATTATTTGAAGATGGCTTAATTGAACCATTGAGAATTTTAACTGAGTAAATATTTTACAACATTCCAGAAATACATTCTGAAATGTTTCTCTGAATCTTTCTGCTTTTCCTAGAAAAGTAAACTTTGAATACCAGAAAATGTCAGTACAACTTTTAAGGTTGTCAGCTGTTTTAAAATGTTCTCATTTGTGTCAGGATACACTTTTGATTCATTTGTATAATCCTTTTTTAAATGTATAATGGAGCTTGAGATATCTGATCTTCAGCTATTTTTACTGTTGAACATTAATTGTTAAACTACATCTTAAAAAAGAAATGCTGAAAAGATTGTGAAATTGCCAGTACTTCAGCTGATTTCAGTTAATGATGGAATTTGTTATTTTTTTCCGTGAGTCATTTGTTTTAAATAGCCTGGCTGTGAAAATAAAGGGATGAATATAAGGTGAAAAATGTGAATTAAATAGCAGGAAAGACTTTCTCAGAAGGAGCCCAGTTAAACTGTGTCTCTCAGAGAAAGTCCCTTTCACGTGGGATGTTATGAAGTTATCCCACGGAAAAGAACAAAGCAATAGATGATAAGGAGTAATCTGTGAAAACACCTGCTGCTGCCAGCGTATTGCATGCCTTGCCACAAGCATGAGCACTTAGGGAGGAAAAGAACACCTAAAGATGAAAAGCTAGCAGGCAAGTTAAGCGATGTGAATATCTGTAGCTTTCCTGACAAAGCTCTTCTATAGTTTCAGAGAAAATCATTGGCTCCGAGTTGCTGAACTAAGTATAATTCACTAGGAGGAGATATAAAAATAGCGTAATTATAAAGCGCAACTGCTGCCTGTTGTCATTGGTGTCCATGATACCTTACTGTGTGTACCACACAGTAACAATGACACAGCTGTACTTTTCTAATATATATAAGTTATTTTGTTGTTTTTAAAGCGGATCTATTTTGGCATCAAACTTGTTAGCATCATTGGTGATTTACAATTGTACAGTTAGACTGCAAGTCAGAGCATACAAGTTACACGTGTAAAAGTGCAGCCATTATACAGCTTTTTAAAATTTGTGAAGAGAAGTATTGAACATGAATAAGTAGTTATTTTCATATGTATAAGAAATGTCATGATCATCTGGCTTAATTCAGACGTGTTTTTTAAACCTAAGTTGTATTTGTGAGTGTGTATTTCTGAATGTGTTCAAGGAATTCAGCATTTAAAGACATCTCAGTAATACTGGGTTTTTACGGGCTACAGAGTGCTGGTATTGTTTTGGATACCTTCTGTCTATAGTTGGTTTAAAATTGTCCTCAGAGAGGAATAGCACTAATCTCATGTAGAATGATAATTCATTAACCAGTTTCTTTTGTAAGTTAGCTGTACAAACTGTTGAAAATTAACAACTGGCTGTCTGAAGCTTTTATGTCCTGTGTATCAACATCTGCTTGACCTTGCGTTTCCACTTACTGGTCTTCCCATATCTCAGTTCCTCATCTTAAAAGTGGTAGTGGTAATATCAGACCTTTCAACGAAACTGTCAAATCTTTTTACTTTTTTTTTTTAACATGAATTTCATTCCTCTTTCACATTTTCTACATTTTGTTTGTATTGCCTTAAAATAATGAGGACTTTGGAATATCTGTTTTTGAGTTCAAATGAATATCTTCCTCTTGGGTTCAAACTGAGTTTAATTTTCATTTTTATTATTGTAGGAGGTAGGTGAGCCATTCAAAGAGGAGAAGGCCGTTGCCAAATACTTACGTTTCAATTGTCCAACAAAATCTACCAACATGATGGGTCACAGAGTTGATTATTTTATTGGTAAGGTTAACCAAAGAATTTTATTATCTGTTTACTAAATATGGGGAGGAGTGTTTTAGTATTATTATTTTATCAGAGAAACACTTATCTTACAGTTTGGTCTTGCAGAGTTATTTAGACATTAGACGGCCATAAGACTAATCTTATCGGCCTGGAGTAAATGCAATAAATTTTATCAACTTCTTGCATTGTAGTCTTTATGATGCATAGTTGTCCGGAATGATAAATTTAGAAATAGTGGCTACCTTTATTTTAAAAATCAAATATGGAGCTAGAAATGACTGGTTGGTGTGGTTCGAGGAATGTAGGCTAAATGTTACAAATAAACTACTTCAACTTTCTTTGTTGTCGTTCTTTTTTCCTCTAGCCTCAAAAGCTGTGGATTGCCTCTTGGATTCTAAATGGGCAAAGGCAAAGAAAGGAGAAGAAGCTTTATTTACAACTCGGGAGTCTGTAGTTGATTACTGCAACAGGTTTGGCTTTCTGGTCTAATTCATCCATTTTAATACTGAGTACACGTGTCAGTGTCTTACGTTACTTAGGAACTCGTTTCACTGTCAAGTCTTTGAAAAAGGGACTTACTGCTTTCTAAAACGCCTGTGTTATGGTGTATTGGAGTTTGATTAGTATGTTTCATAGTGTCGCACTAGAAATGGATAAAAATGTAGCTTAATCAGTTCTTATAACTGTGTCATACTTTGTGGCAGCTAGAAAAAGAAAACTTACATGTTTTTACAGCTATTTTAAGGCAATGGGATTAGAACTCCCAAATTTCTCCTTTCTTTACACCTAGACCACCATCATTGCAGAAGCTGGGCGTTCAAGTTCATGTAATGTCTTTGCTGCTTAGAGATTTTGATAGATGGATGACATATTGTGACCATTTTATCTTCTTGTACTCACTTTGGGCGGAATGATGAACTTCATGAGGCTGCCTACACTTGGAGAGCTCTACAAAAGATACTTGGAAATGAAGCAAAATACAACTAACTTTTAGTCATTTTCCTGGCTTATTTTAGATAGTCATTCAGCAAAGTGAGATTCTGCCTTCATTTCCAGTGCTGAGGCAAGGCAGATTTCAATCATTGACCATTAATCCTTGTACTGACTTCTTCAAGAATGTGCATGAAAGAGCATTGTGTTAGTGCAAGCAGAAAGGTAAATCTTCCTTTCTAGAGTCTTTGTACTGAGGAATTTCTATCTGTTCTTCAGTTACTAAACCATTGGATGAGACAACTGTGGTTTATGTCCTTTAACTCCAGCAATGAAACACTGTCTATGTATTATACAAAGAAAATCGGTTTGATCCTTTTTTTCTCCTGCACTGATTTTGGTCAACAGTGTAATTTAATACACTTATCCTTTTGGCGCCCTATCACATCTGCAGTTTAGTTTCCCTTACTGTTTCCTATATGCTAGTAATGCAAAGGCCACCTGAAGTCACTGAAACTGTTTTCAGAGCTTTAAATATTAGCACTGATTATTTAATATACCATTTGGAAGGGATGGAGGAATATCTTAGCACAGAGAAGAAGTACCAGAGACATAGTACTTTCATCTTCCCTCTTTAGGTTTGTACTCATATAAAAACTCATATTAAAACCAACTGCTTTAACTCTCTTGGCATGGCCCTTGCTTGTTTTATCTGCCCTGACAAACACAAAATAAGTATGAGATCTGCTCCTTCGTGCCAAGTCAATAGCATTGATTGACTGCAATATTGTTGCTGATCTTTTGGAGATCTACAGAAAATTAGCAAATAATCTGGACCTCATTAATGCAATTCCAGGACCAGATCGTTGGCCATATTGACACCATTGCCGTGTGTCCTGAATGGCAGAGCTTGTCCAGGCTTAGTGGGAGAGCGATTCCAGTCCCATCTTTCCATACTCCAGCAGAGGAAGAGGTGGCTCCTGCGCCTGGAAAAGCTGTCCTGCAGGCCAGGCTGCAGCCCCACGCCACCCTGAATTTGCGACCACCAAGAAAAGTCTTCCTTCTGAAGTGATTTTAGAAGTAGAATTCATGTAAACAATTGCCTGAAAGTTTTCTTTATTTAATATAAAATATAGATATACACACTTGAAAGCAACTCTGTTTCAACAGTCAGCCTGCACATTATTCCAATTAGTAGAAATGCTTTTCTGTAGTGAATTTTTCCAAGAGGTGAGACAAAGGCTTATAGGTCTAATGTCTTCATTTGGAAATAGAGATGACCTTTTGTCATGTTATTTACTAATAATAGTTTCTACTGATATCTAATAACATAACTTTGTATAAATATTATTTCAACACTTAAGTATATCATTCAACCTTTGTCCTTTTAAGACTTCTGAAAAAACAATTCTTTCATCGTGCATTAAAAGTGATGAAAATGAAGCCTGATAAAGATACAAAGAAAGAAAAGGAAAAAGGAAAGGCTGAGAGTGGGAAAGAAGAGGAGAAAAAGAGCAAGAGGGAAAGTGGCAAAGATGAAAAAACTAAGAAGGAGAAAGAAAAAGAAAAGAAAAAGGATGGTGAAAAAGAAGAGAGTAAGAAGGTAAGTTAAATCTGTAAGAGAAAAAACAAAGCTGTTAAAATAAGGAATTTGGTTACAAATATAAATAAGATTGCAAAGATTACATGGATTTGGTGCTTGTAAACAGTTCCGTAGTAGCAGACAAATTTTGTGTATTCAAGTCTCACTATTAATCTACGTAATTAATACGTGTCTAATTCTCCCAAACTTTAATTTACTCTTTAAAAGGTTCAAACTATTGTTAGTGCACAAGTTCTTGTGTGTGTCCTGATATGTTTTATTAGCAAAAACCAAATTTCTAAATTAATACAAGAAGAATCCACAGGAGAAACACAAAGAGATATATTTTTCCTTCTCTGTATAGTGATTTGAATCGAATAAATTAGTAGTACTCAAGAATTATTCCAACACTCTGGATAATAATGTCCCATTTAGTCAAAGGTATTGTCTGCATGTACAAAGATCTGCATCTCAGGAAAAAGAGTTACACAGCTAATAAAGGAATTATTAGTACAACAAGCATTCCTGGCAGTCTAAACATAGAAGCCAGTATACTGTTGGCTCTTGTTTCAAGAACAAATTTTGAAAGTTGTGAATTTTGCCCATCTGAAGAGTTATAGAATTAAATGTAATGTTAATTTTAAACTGATCATCAATTATGCAACTGCTAATTCAGTGCGTATGCCACCAAGATACCAAATAACTAATGAAAAGTTAGCGATTACGCCTCATTGTTGGTCTTTGTACCAATCTTTTGTTAGTAGCAGTGGAGCTTTGCTGTACATTTGAATGCATGCGTTTGAATCGTGAATTTAATACTCTCACTCTATATGATAATTAAAAAGTAAATTTTATATTACTTCACTATTTTCATTTATTTTTGAGACATCTAATCAGTAATAAATGAGATCAGAAGGAAATAAAGAATGTATACTTAAGACCACTTTTTTTTTTTTTAAAAGAAAGTTTGTGGAAAGTTCTGTCTTGGTGTGTTTGCATACTAGAAATGAACATTTGACTTATTTCTTTATAACCGGCCTTTGTCCTCAGGATGACACCCCGGGAACACCCAAAAAAAAGGAAACTAAGAGGAAATTTAAACTTGAGCCACATGAAGACCAAGTTTTCTTGGATGGAAATGAGGTGAGAAACATAGATGTTTGTAAGGTTAGTGTCCATGTACTGTTGTCAGGTCATAAATTAAATTAATGGATTTTGCAGACTTTCTTTCTTTCCATTGAAAGAAAAATGAATGGAAACCTGAGGCTAAATTACCAGATTTAGGAGGTCTGTAGGGACATTAAAGGGAGATGGCTGGATGTAGAAAAGTAATATATGAAATCTAAAAGATTTTTTTTTTTTCCCAGTAGTTAAAATTTTAGCAGCATAAGGTGAAATTTTGGTCCTCATGGTGTAGTTAAGTGTTAGAGTAGTTCCATGCTCATAGGTTTTCAAGACTAGACTGGATTAAGCTATGAATAACCTGGGTTATTCATAGGTCTCGCCCTATAATTTACCCTATTCTTGAGAGCTCCTCAAGCCCCTTCCAACTTGAATTACCTTATGGTCGTAGTCAGGCTGAAGTGTTTCTAAACAAACTTCAAGCCTTTTAGAACATCAAATTCATGCACCACAGTGGAAATCAAAAAGATTTGCCATTCATCCAAAGTGCCTGCCATTGGGAGCCTGAATCTGTGCCCTAAGCAGGTAGCTGAGACAGGCATTTCGGAATTCTCCTCCTGGCTTTACCACTGAAATAGTGTGTGGTACTGAGTAATTCTCTGTACTTCTCTTTTCTGGAAGATAAAGAACAGAATTCACTCATACTTCTCTAACGTAGTGTCATAGTCTTGCTTGTGAAATTAGACATAAGTGGGAACTCTTTCACTTCAGCAGAAATATTTTGTATTCTGCGTTCATGTTGCGTGTCAGTGCATGTCAGTCCCTCCTAAAATTCTCCTACTCCTTTCAGTCTAGAGCTTACGCTGCAGTGAATTCTGAGTGCACTGCAATTTGTTATGTGGAAAATGCACTTCCTTTATGTCTACGTGTCTTAGTCATTTCTTTTACAGTCTGACTTAATCTGGTTTGTCTCATCTGGTATAGAATCCCATATATCTCTGACCCTCTGTATTGTATTTTACATAGTATAGCCAGAATGGCAGGCAGCCTTTTATATTTACGTGGCATTATGGCAAAGCTTATTCTTTGTCCTAATATTGTTTGCATTTTATTAAGGAGCTGACATTTTCAAAGGGCTGTGACTCCATGAGCTTTCCTAAGTAGTAGCTAATCTAGAGCCAATCCTTGTATATTTATAGTAAGAGCTATTTTTTCTTTCTACTCTGCACTTGTCAACACTGAATATTACCTTATCCCCAGGCACTTGGTCGTGCTTTTCAGTTGATTTGGGCTTATAGGAGCTCACTGGTATCACAGCCATGTCTGCAGAGAGTCACCTTTTCATACATTATGAGAAGAATAAAATGTTCAATACTTCTCATAACAGCACACTGGAAAAACGTATTGCTGCATTATTTAAAATGTCCTATAGTCTGCATCAACTCTTCTGCTATGAAGGTTGCTGCTAGTCAACTACTACTTTGAATCTTAATTACTACTAACATTGAAAAATGGTTTATTTTAAGAAAAAAAATCTAACTTCACTAATTCAGAAATTCAGCACTTTAGCAAGAGCCTGTTCCTAAAACTGAACAGATTCCTGCTTCCGAAGGACACGCAGTTCTCTCTGAAGCACTTGCTCTTGGCGTTGTGATGTTAGGCAGCAGTGCCGTGGTGCAAGGGCTGCACTTAGATTCATCCAGTGCCACCGAATGAGACTTGACTTGCTGGCCTCAGCTAATTCCAGCTTTGTTCTGAGCCCAGTGTTGCAGCAGGGTGCTTTGCTCTGTGTGCTTTGCCCGTGTTCCCCCCGCCCCTTCAGGGGATCTCTTCAAAACTAGAAGCAATTTTTATTTCTACTTTGTGGACCTCACACTTGGTATCATGCTCAACAAAACTCAAAAAAAAAACAAAACAAAAACAAACAAAAAAAAACTTGGTTCAGTGATAGTTCTGTATCTTTTGGTTCTTCATCAGTTTATTATCTGAATGTTTTCTCCAAACATTTACATGACCTATAGTTTATTCTGGCTGAAATTTCGTTAAGGACATAATTCTTCTAGAAATGCACTCTTCTCCCTCCCACTTTCCTGTCTCCTGCCACCAAATAGTGGTTAACTGTGTGTTGGAAAGCTAGCAGAGACACATATCCCCTGGGGATCCCACTTTTCACACATGTAACTTTTGTGGAGGAATGAATGAAAGGTGTGGTGGTGGTGTTGTTGTTTTAATGGCTGATTTTAGAAGTGTCAAAGCTGCATGTTTCTTGATGTGAAGGAAGTACAAATGAATGTTCAGGCACATATCTTCTCTTGAGCAGTTGGTCGGGCAGCCTGAGAAGCATCTGTGAGCAGCAGAAAGTGTTCATCTTTAAGAATTAGCAAAATGATTACCCCTTTTTTGCTAAGCCTCATGAGCAGGAGTTTATGGAAAATTATAGTTTGATGTTAGAGGAAACATAATCAGCAGAAACGTCAGTCCCCAGCGCTGCCCAGGCCCGTTGCCCAGGCCCGCTGCCCTAGTGCCCTGCGCTGAGTTGGTGCTGAGCAGAGTGACGCTGTTCAGCGTGACATGGGGGAGCTTCGCGGTCGGATGGGAAAATCTCAAGTCCTTTATCAAATAACTTGCTTTCCAAATGTTAAACGGATTATTTCTGTTCTAGGTGTATGTGTGGATCTATGACCCTGTTCACTTTAAAACGTTTGCCATGGGACTTGTACTTGGTAAGTAATGAGCTGTAAGTGTAGGCAGAGCTTCCCAAAGACAAATGCATCTATTTGAAAACTTGTTTTTTCTCAAGACAAAGTTTTATTATTTAGTTTCAGCATGACTGGTAGCAAATCTCGATCTGTTAATAGGAGGAGGTACACAGGCAAGAAAACTCCTAAAATAATGGCATGTATTACTGAATGTCTGAAATTACACAAAGCTGTCGATTGCAGTTGCTTTAAGGAAATGAGTAAGTTGCTCAGTCAGCAACATAGCTGCCACCAACAAGTTATACAGAAATGAGAAAGATGCTAAAGGAATAATTTTAAACCATAAATACTTTCGCAAACTTAGAACTTCTGTTATGAAGACAGGCCCAAAGAATTTTTTTCTTGTTGTAAATTATTCTTGATGTTTGCTCATATCGGTGAGTGAACAGGTCATTGCACTGCTAGTGCAACACCCCTTAGCTAGACCTTTCCTCTTCCCTGCATTGAGAAAGCTGTTTTCATAGAGACTCCCTATCAGCCCTGGGGTCCATATTCATCTCAGACCAATTCTTGGGGCCACCACAAACCTCACTCAGCTCCTGGTGCCCAGTGTTTCCTGCTGAGCAGTATTTAGGTAGCTCCCCACTCATTTTTTTTCCCTCTCTTCAGAGGTACTTTATTTGCGTTACTGACTAGACACAGTGACTCAGACCTCTTGAATATGGCCCTTGGTGACTGTCTGCCCACTGTGAAAATGGGAGCAGTAAAAGAAGAAAAAGTTTCAGTTAAGGACTAAGATGCTATCATATAACTGATAGGTACCTTTATAAGATAATATTGTCAATAGATGGTTTATAGTAAGCTTAAATATTTTATGTTTTATACATTCACCAGAAAAGGAGAGAAAAAAGAAACACTACCAACAAAACATGCTGCTTACACTTTTCTCTTTATTTTCCTGTTTAGTGATTGCTGTTATAGCTGCCACTCTGTTTCCACTCTGGCCAGCAGAAATGCGTGTTGGTGTTTATTACCTCAGTGTAGGTGCAGGCTGTTTTGTAGCCAGTATTCTTCTTCTTGCTGTTGGTAAGTGTTAGTCCTCTTTATTGTATCAGCAAGTGAAGGCTAAAAGGGCAGAAAAACTTCTAAAGTTTTCTGTGATGTATGAATCTCAGTTCCCTGTGAATATTTCATTACTAACAATAACCAGCCCCGTTACTTCAAGCTGGGCTCATCCATTTCCTTAGTGGCCACGAGATGTCAGACTTGGGCCACTGAAGTATTTACCCTGAAGTGTTTTCACTGGGTAATGAAGATTTACTGACTAGCTCAGCAAATATTGATTGTGTCTGGCTTCCTTTCAGTATCATAAATTTTGTTTCTTGTGGTAAAACCGTCACAAAGGTAAAGGAGAGCAGACTAAATGAGAGCCATCTTTAAACAGTGCTCAATGAGTACAGGAAGGTATTTGAGAGAGCACGGGGGAGAAGAACGAGGCAAGCTCAGGATAGCCCTTAGTGGCCCTAGGACATACATGTAGCTTCTGAAGTACGTTTGCGGTCTGGGAAGTGGCAGGGTATTGGGAATGTTGGCCTATGAACCCTTGTAGGCAGACTGTGATCTTTAAAGGAAAGATTGTTTGTTCAGGTGTATGATGGCTCTTTACGAGAGGCCTACGTTTTGTTGACTTCCTCTCTTTCCAGGCAGAATTAAGTATAACGGACTAGAAACAGTATTTTCACCAATCACTAGCCCATGCAAAACGAAAACTGGTGGGAAAAAAAAACACCAGTTAAAAATGGCTTCTGCAGTGAGAACAGTGTAGCTGAGATTTTAAAACTGCCCTTGGTTTATATTCATTTAGCAGAGGGATTAAGAACTAAATCATAGGTTAAAAATATATGGCTAACTGGGAGTGGGTGCGGAGGGAGATACCAAGAACAAACAACTGCAAAATGCTGTTGCAGAAAGAAACTTCTCCTCAAGATCGCTACTATTTCTGGCAGTAGCGGATGTTTTGACATCAAAAATATCTGAATGTTGTGAATGTTTATACTAAAAACAATTTCCTTTCTTTTGTTTTGTTTTATAAAGCCCGCTGCATTCTTTTCCTTATTATTTGGCTCATCACTGGAGGAAGGCATCACTTCTGGTTCTTGCCAAATCTGACAGCAGATGTGGGATTCATTGACTCCTTCAGGCCCCTGTACACACACGAATACAAAGGACCAAAAGCAGACTTAAAGAAAGAGGAAAAATCAGAATCCAAAAAGCAGCCAAAATATGACAGTGAGGAGAAATCAGACAGTGAGAAGAAAGAGGAGGAAGATGGAAAAACAGAAGCAACAAGGAACTCGGGAACAGAAGGTTCAGGAGGAGAGCGACATTCAGACACAGACAGTGACAGGCGTGAAGATGACAGGTCCCAGCACAGTAGTGGAAATGGAAATGATTTTGAAATGATCACAAAAGAGGAACTTGAGCAGCAAACAGATGAAGAGGATTGTGAAGAGGAAGAGGAGGAAGATGCTGAAAGTAGGCCTTCACATGAAAAATCATAACTCACTGTGGTTTTGGGACTAAGTATGTGCAAATGGTTGGATTTTCTTTGTTGGCTGATCACCAAAACATAGACCATACAGTAGCATCTTTGTTTGCTGAAGTATACATGTTACCAAACAGTTTTATATCTAGTTCCTTCAATTTTTAACCATTAACTTGATTACTTGGTACTATGTTAATCATTAATATACATTTACAGAAGTTTTATCAATCTGACAAGTTTTCTATTGATTGATAGATTGCCCAGATTGTCCTCAGACACACTGAAAACATAGTTTTCTGGTACTTGCATAACGGTTCAATTAGTTTAGCTTCCCAAAATTGCTTTTGTGAAACAGGTAAAAGTTGAATGACCAAATTTCAGATTATTCCTAGTTATATTCATTTGATAGCTAGTTAGATAAAGTACTAAGCCCACAGCTTTCTTGATACTTTTCTTGACTTTTGAAAAAAATGTGAAAACTTTCCTAAGAAAAGTAATTTTAGCAGAAGTATTTTGCTGAAAATATAAAAGCTGGTAGTGCTGAATTTGGCTGCAGTATTCTTGTTTCTCCAAATTGTGTGCCAGCAACTTAGGAAATCCAAACTGTTTTTGTACATCTGGTTCAGAGAAAGATGTCATCTCCAGCAGGTAAAGGATACAGCATGGTTTGGAAATTACAGCTGTCTTCTTTCTCCTGCTCCATCATAATACAAAAAAAAAAAAAGATGTATTCTGTACATAATTTACAAATAAAGCAAACCATTTACTTTAACTGCTACTTTATTATTTAGAAATTTGATCCAGCAATCAGTTTGTATAATTAAAGCCATTTTGTGGTGTATCTATCAGAGAAATGCAAGTCAAGAGGACCTCACAGAATATTTGTGTATGATTGGTAGCTGTTTCCACAAGAGCTTTAGTTTTGTGCCAACATTCCATGTATTTGAGTATGAGTAAATTGATCCTTATTAAATGAAAGCAAACATCATAGCTGTATGTATGCCTTAATGTTAAAACTTTCTATATTCTGGAACTGGAATACTTTGAAAAGGTAGGAGGAATATTCATCTGTTCAGAAATATAAGTAACATAAAACTAATAATGGAAAGTGTCCATTAATAACTTGTTTATAAATATCTTGAAGTAGTTTTTGTAGCTTCTATTTATGCATCCCTTGTTTGCTAGATGGCTGGAGGATGCATCATGTTTTGGCCAGCTAAGCATTTACAAGTTGAGACCTGGCATCATTCCTGTAGAGCACTTAAACAGTAACTGTAGATTTGACTGTTTCCTGAACCTGTTCAGAGAAAATAAGGGTAAGATTGCAATTTTAATAACTGACTTATGCATCTCTTTTCTTTCCTGAATTACTTCTCATTCTATAACATCACTAGCATTTTGGATAAGGTTATTAATTTTTCAATTGCAAATAGAGCTCATTGTAATAGTACATTGATAAATAATTTGGAGATATGGTTGAATTTGCTTATTAAGTGTCCAAAATCCTTACTACATAAGGAAGAAGATAAAATGAATCAGCTTGCCATTGGTATAGCAAAAAAATCAAGCCATTATCTAAATAGCTCAAATTCTGGACTCTGCTAGTTATTTGAATTACTGATAACATACAAGAGTCCTGGTAGTGCCACTCACAACCTTATTTAACCATCCCATAACAACATTCTTTTCAGTCACGTAGGCAGCTCTTTTAAGAGCTTAAAGACTTAACACTTTGTTCATGCAGAAGCTTGTTTTTCTGTGCTTACATTTTACATCTTCACTTCTAGTGCTGGAAATGGAACTGCAGGAGTGTTCGGCTGTCTGGCTTTGTAATTGTTTTACCTTTTGCTGAGGAGTTTGTACTACAGCTTCCTGGGTAATTTTTGTTTTTCACCATGCGAGTGCCAAGTTACAACCCCTTGCCCGTGCTGAGGACATCCCTGCAGTATATTAGGGTAAGCTCCCTGATTCCAGAACAAGCTAACACAAGTGTGGTCGACCCTTAACATAGTGGTCTACTTATAAAAGCCATTTTCAAATCAGTGCTTAGGAGACCTATTTTACATACCTTGATTGGTGGAAGCAGCTGTACAGTTGTACTGTACAGTTGTACTGCTGCCGTTTCTGGAAGAAATTTATGCAGTCAATTTCAAGTCTCAGCCACCTCTCTACAAGTGAACTAACATCTTAAAAGCCTTGCTGAGAAAATAAAGGTGAAATGGTCAAATAATAAATAGTCCTGTTAGCAATGCTGCTGTCTGCTTAAGTGACCTGTAACCTAGGGATAAATGTCGAGATCTCAAAATAAATAATCAAAAATTTGTACTATTAAAGAGTCCCAGGATTAGATATGTGTAGAAACTGAACTAGTCTTAAACTCTTTGACCTGATTTGCAATGAAGAATTCTGAATCATCTGGAGAAGGAGATCTTGCCAGAACTGTTCTGTGATTAAGTAAAGGACCTTGATACTTGTTACTATAATCTAGCATTTTTCATAAACAACTCAAAATTATTTTAGGATTAGATAGATTACACTATGCCAGCAATAAAAAAAATTCTCAGTGTACTTAGGATATTTTGACATATACTCCAACCCAAAAAGACAGAATACAAAAGGAGAGGAAAGATACAAAGGTACTTAACATTTAGTTACTGTAATTCATCAGCCTACTTCTACATCAGGTATTTCAAAGTTGGTTTTTTTTTTTTTTTTTACTCATTTTGATGCTAACTTCCATAGTGTAGGATGATCTTAATGGGAACAAGTATATTTATATTTAGTAAGCAATTACATTATTAAAATGTCCTTATTACAATAAAATTTTATAGTGGACTTACTGACTTTTCTCCCAGTACTTTATATATCATGCATCCTCTTCTGATTATTTTTCTTCACAGACAATGTGATTATCCCTAACTTCTTTCAGAATGAAATAATTACTCATAAGCATATGTTTCCTAATAGTAAAGTACCTTTGTAGTAGTTGATCAGAAGGAGCTTTTACTTTCATATACTGTGCATCACACACGTGATTTTGCTGTGCTAGTACTTATGTGTTTATATTGGTATAGATTTTATTTATCCAGCCCTGTTTAAAATCATAATGGATTAAGTTCATATATCATCATACAGGAAAGTGAAGGACAGATAAAGAAAAATTGAGAATGACTCAATTCCTTGGCCAACTCTTAATTTACCTTTTAACCAAGATTTGCCTGCCTTTTAGGAGGCAGGAGATCAGGAGAAAGGGTGATAGAAGCATCTGCCTTAAGGAAATGTTAAGTGTAAAATACATAAACATTAAATGTAAAAATGTGAAAAAGAGAGCTGCCTTGCTAAGCTCCCTATTTACCTTTCTGCTACCACCTGCCTGTCTCTCAGCACGCAATGTACAGTGGCACTAAGCAAAACAAGTCCTATGATCCTTGCACATGTGCTTTCTATCTGCTCTGCAGATGTGCTTGCTTTCTGATATGGTCACAATTAAAATGACAAAGCAGCCAAACCTCCCAGCTGTCACTGAAAGCACTGGGAACCAGAGAAACAACCTCTTCCAGGTGCATTTGCTCCACTGACATAAGTTACAGGTTCCTGGCCGGGCCTCTCCTGGATTTGCTGGCAGTCAGTGCAAACGAGTCCGGTCAGCTTGCTGAGGAGGAGGAAAGGATCCGTCACCCTCCATTCAGTTCTGCCCTGCCCTTTTCCCTCATCCAGTTGCTGAGCTGCTCCCTCCTTGCTATGACCACACCCCAAATTAGTCTAGCCACAACCCACGCAATTTAGAAAACGAACCTAAAAGCTGCACGGAAAATAAAATATCACAGTTGAGGTTGTTATACAGGACTTTTAAGTAACTTTTCTTTGATCTGAGGCCTCCCTTCCCTTGAGCAGAAACCCCTGGCATGTGCCCTTTCCTGACCAGCCCTGTGCAAGTGCTCATGGCTTCAGATAGGAGTAAAGGGAAGTTTTATGTTCCTGGTACCAGGAAAGTCTCTAAGCTGGAAAGATACAGAATTCTGAGACACGGATGTGATGGCCACAGCTGATAGCTTGAAACTGGTCTGCCCCTAAGCACCCAGTGAAAGACAGTCTGGCCCTAACCTTATTAAGGCAGCTGGGTTATTCTAATATCCCAATTCACTCTCATTTCTCCTCCTGGTGTTAGTGACTGAAGAGAGGGAGGGAAGGGTCATCTCCAGCTGGCTGAAAACGCCAGAAGGATGGGCTCAGAGGGGGTTTGTTTCACAACAGACTGGTTGTGAAACAGAGAGAAATGGATCTTTAACATCACAAAAACAGAGAAGGAGGCAGACTCTCGTGATATTTCATTTGCTTCCACTTGAAGGGAAGGAAACTCGGTGGTCTGAAAGAGTTGCTCCAGCGTGTAAGAAATGTAAGAACCACATGTTCTGTTCATGGCCTTAACTATTCATTTTTTAATTGTGGGAAGGGAGGGTTTTATCAGCTGTTGCTTGGATGACATTCTACCTAAGCACTTCAGATTCTACAGATTCCAGGTTTTGTTGAGATTTGAACAAAACTCCCTATTACACTGTTTTTACCAGAACATTTTTATCAACCATTCTCCCACATACTAAGCCTCTATGGTTACTATAAAACTTAATAGTAGATCTTATACTAAAACTGCTAATAAGCATCATGAATTAATATCATGAATTATTGTTAGGTTCACCTTTTCTTTTAACTTAGGCATTCTGCCACTAGAGCTGCAGTTTATTCTCGTAAGCCTGCTTATCTACCTGCCAGCATGGCTATTTGATGGACAGCCTGCAAACACGGAGGAGAGGTAGCAGGTCTGTTACAAACATTCAGAGCAGGTGGTGACAGATTCAAAAAAGAATGATTCCTAACTCGCTCCAGAGAATTTCTCATGCAATTCTCTAATAAGAAGGGTTGGCTGATTGGATTCTTAAATTCTCTGTTACAAGTCCTCTCTCCAAAATCTGAATAATACTGTAGAACTTTACCTTTACCCTGTAAGGGTATGAGTTGGTGCTAATAAGTTCACTACAAGACCTAGCATATTGATTTCTAATAAACATTTAGGAGTTTTATGTGGGTAACTATCTTGACTTATTACCTATTCTAATCAAGTAATTCAAATAAAGGAGTGGTATGAAATGGTTCAAGGCTCTGTTGTAAGCTGCACTGTAGCTTGCTCATTTAGAGCAAAAGGAGAAGGACAAAACAACTCTATGAGTATAAACCAACTCAAATAGAGCAGCTGCTGAATGTTTTCAATAGACTTCCTGGTAATGGCTGGTACAATTTCATTAGAGCTTCTTATTTTATTTAATAAAACATTGGATGATTTTATTTGTAATACAGCAACAGGTGCAGGAAAACAAAAGGCACATTTCCTGATTGTGTCCACAAAGAGGCCATTAAGTTGCTGGCTCACACAGTGGGCATTCCTGTTGCCCGAGTGTGCATGCATGTGTGTGTGTATGTATGTATAAAATGACAACTTGGAAAAAATATTTTAAAAAAAAAGACTTTTGAGAGAAGATATTCGTGTTAAAATTAGCACTTGCACTCCATGTTGGCTGCAGTTTTAACATTTTTAGTTTCTCATGTCTGTAAGCAGAATGATCCACAAACCACGAATTGGGCTTTATAAATTGCTGGTTTAAGTAACACAGTCATCAGAGCCTTGTACTTCATATCTTCCTTCTAAGCTCCTGAAAAATTCTTTGGGTCAAAGGCAAGCAGAAGTTGTCTGCAGCGTCCTCAAACATGGAGAAAGGCCACAACAACATCCTGTATTGTAAAAACATGCTGCAATTACACAATCAAGGAAGTGTTACTTCTGAAAAATGCATTAAGGCTCGTAGGAACAATGTAAAATTACTACGGAAATGTTTGAGGTTTCTTCACAAGAAAAGCTTTGTAAGAACAAAGCTGTTACTTTTAAAACAAGCACCTCAGATGGCTCAAACAGAGATCCAAATGCTGCTACAATTGATTCTCTGTAGAAACTAGATTCACATCTATATTTCGACACAGTTCAGTTACAGCCCATGAATTTAATCTTCAGTAAGATCTGTTACAGGCCAAATCACAACAATGTTATTTGTAGCTAAATTAAAAGCAAAAAAATCTAACAACCTTTCAACCACACCAGGTACCAGGGAGCCTATGTGGGACAAGATGTTATCTGGCTGAGACGCAAAAGCACCTTACTTTTAAATGCAGCTTTCTCACTAGAACCTTCTTTGTTCAGCCAACAAACGTGAGGAAGAGAAAGTACATAGTGGAACATTAACTGTTTCATATGAAAGAGGAAGAAAAGTTGGGTTTGTAAATCTACTCCTAATTTGTTTTGCCCAATGGTCTGGTTTATTTACTTTTTTTTTTTTATTTCTCCAAACATATAGTAAGACAGGAATATTTTGATATGTTCATATCAAAAGAAATTTGACTAGAGGCAACCACTGAGTAACAGTAATGATACAGAAAGCTTTGTGCATAGTGACAAAAATCAAGCAAGAAAATTCCATCCCTTTACTTAGAATAGTGAAGCAGTTTGTTACTTTAAATTTTGGTGAGACAAAAGGAATATATGCTGTCTGTACTTTGAAAAGACTCCTGAACAGTAATAGGTGGCATGATGCAAATGGACACTAGTCAGTATTTTCTTCTTTAAAAAAAATAAATTATCCCTTGACATATATTCCTGCAATATCACAAAAATGATACTGGCTTTCTGAAATAGCCTTTCAGGAAGAGAAACTACACAACTGCTGGCTCATCAACCCACTGCAGAATTCAAATTGCAAATCCTGTGCTGACAAGGCATAAATTCTAATACAGCATTAAGTATTTTCTGCTAGGCAACAGTCAGCCCAAGACATGACCAGGAAAAAGAATATAAGAAATACAATACACCAAACAGATAGGAGAAGTGAAGATTCAGAGGTAATGAGTGGGAAGCCTACCCCACACCTCTTCATGGCACAAGGTTGTGCTCATCACCATCACTTCCTCCTCCTGGCAGAAACAGCTTCACTTGCTTGCACACACAAATACACTTTGCTGCCTATATACATTTCTTTTTTTTTAGCTGTACATGAATGTAAGTGCAGGCTCCTTAACCCAGGATGGACTCAATCTGTTGTTCACCATGACTACAGCATGTACCAAGTACCTGCAAGTTTTGCTGTGAAGTTGCAGACTGAACAGAGGCTAAAGAAGAGCATGGTCATATGCAACAGTGAGTGTAATTGGCTACTAAAATAATAGAAGCTGACAGTACTAAGCAATACACTTGATTTGGAGGATCTCACCCTACATTACCCTTTGAAAAAAAAGGGAGGGGGGAGATGAAATGTTGTATTCAGGAAAATAATGATCAGTTTAGAGTAATCATGATGCAAGAAGCAAGCTCTCCAAGAAACACCCCAGAAGGCCCTGGAAGAAGGTACAGGAAGCAAAGGAGTAGCCCCAACATTACCTCAAGGATTTGGGCCTCTCTGATAAAAGCTGGTCCCAGAGTGCACAGCCTGCGTTTTCCATCCCTTCTTTCTCTGTTCAAAATGATACAAGAGAATTTGAGTACAAGAATCTACGTAACCTGGGCAACCTTCTGCTCCTGCAGGCCACGTGGAGGAGGTTTCTGCAGCAAGTCATGATCAGAAACACACAAAATATCAGAAGGGTATCATCCAGAATTTTCAGGAGCTAACACCAGGAAAACTAATATGTCCAATATATGCTGGATTACAACTAAGGAGGAGAAAACCAACTACAGTTAAGAGCAGTATCCTTCAGATATCTGTGAACAGCACCACAATGGTGACTGGGTGCTCCAAATGGAAAACACTCAATCTGGGTGTAAACGTTTGCTTATTATATTGCAGTTACTAGAAGAGCCCAAATAAGTCCTATTTAGAGAGCAAATGTTGCCAGTGAGTATGCTGCTCAAGAACACTTTAATCTGACCATTTTTTTGGAGGGGGTTGTACCATTGATCATCTTGTTTGACCATAAAGAAACTTCAGACAATCTTTTTTTTCTGAAGATACATTTCCTTCTGAGATTAAAAAAAAAAAAAAAATGGAAGCTCTAGGTGCACCTGGATTTACCTCAAGAGTACTAGTGAGCCGATTTCAGAAAAGAATACTTTTCTACACACAGATCAAACACCGATTTTCAATTTAGCATGGGCAAAAGAGCAAAAAAAAACCCTTCCCAATGGGCACAACACATGATAACAATATGTCTGCCACTTAGATCCAGTAAAAGGTGTGTGTTAAACTGAACAATGTGCATTAACTGAATCGGTTTCGGAAATTAAATTTTCTTCTGCTTAAATTTTCCAAATGCCCCAATCTGCACAAAGTATCTAAGAGATGGCCTTTATTCTTGCCCAGTACTTAAGTTTTGAGAAAGACATGATGCTAGACACAATATTTTTCCCAAATCATATACTGACTTAATTAGCAACTCTGCTTATTAAGATAGCGTACATTAGCATGCTGGGAGGCCCAATTTACCTGTGGCAGCAGAGCAACACCAGCCCCTATAACCTGTTCTGCAGGAAAGGCATGTGCTGCAACAGCTTTCACACACATTCCCAAGGCGTTCATTCTATTTAGCTCTGAGTTCCCCAAAACATAAAGGAAAAAATAAAGATATTATAAAGATACAGCTGTATTACATACGTGTAGTGAACAGGAAACCACAGTTAACGGGAAACCACAGACTATTCATGGGGAACCACAGGCCAGGCTGCTCATCAAGGTGCCCAGGAGAAGAGCTTATCCCACGCAAGGGGAATTAAAACAACAAGTGGAAAAAGAAAGAAGTTAGTGGTTTTATCTAGAAAAGGAGATAAACTCTGTTGTTACTGTGCTTTTCTTTTAAAAACTATTGAGTAGATTGATACAGGATGCCCACGCTAAAACATTTAAAAGAGTTTCTAAACATTTAAAAGACTTTCTAAAATACATTTTAAAGTATCTGAATTATACTTGCAGGAATATCTATTTTAATGTGTTATTTTTAAATGAGTTATATGTATTTCCTGATTTTCTTCCTAAACATTTCTAAACTGTTGAGGACCCCGAAGGAAGAGAGATCTGATAGCAAGCTATTTAGATAAAATAAACCAGAAAAAAAATGCCAAGCTGTTGACCATAAAACCTTCTCCAGCGTTTGCAGCCCAACCCTTTAACCCTATCATTACCTGCGGGGAGTTGCAGGGCAAGTACGAGGCTCCCTTGGGAAGAGAATAAAGGCGGGCAGACGGGTACGTGGGGTTTGCAACCCAAAGCGCCGCGTGGCGCCGAGGGCCTCCGAGAGGGGCGGCGAGCGGGCGCTCCCCGGCGCACGCTGGCTTCCCCGGCGAGGTGTTCGGGAGCCGCTTCCACCCGCACGACGGCGGGAGCCGCGCGGCGCCATCGCCGCCTCACGGAGCACCCGCCGCCTTCGCCTCAGGGCGCCGCCGCCGCGCGCGGC
>JAWLRI010001026.1:1895568-1950417 GCA_034781795.1 Crypturellus tataupa
GCCTGAGCCTCCCGGCACAGGGCGCTGCCAAACGCCCCGATCCGGATCGTGCCCGGCGGCGCTTGGAGCCCAGCGAGCCCCGAACCCCCTCCCGCTGCGAGCCGGGACACACGGGGACCCGCTCGTGTCGGGCAGCGATCCGCGAGGCTGTGCCCGGCGTCCCGGCCCGCGCGCGTGCCCGGCGCGGTGCCGCGGAGCGAGGCGACCTCCGCGCTGTCCCCGAGCGCGCGGGGAAGGGCTGCCGCGTTCAGGGGCTCGAGGAGCGTTCTGGGGCCGGGAACAGCCCCTGGGGTCCTGTGCGCAGCTGGAGCAGCCCGAGGGAGCCTGGGGCTCCTTTGAAGGCTCCTCTTGGAGTCATGTGGCCGCAGAGATGCTCATAGCGTGTTTATTTTGAGTTTGTTTTTGTTAAAGAACTTGAGAAAAGTGAATAAAAGCATTAATTGGACATTTTTTCCATAACATCTTTATTTGGTTAGATAGAATGAAGACAAGCAAGACATCTTTTAGGGCTAATAAAGGCTTATAAAAGTTGTGATCTGACCTTGGTTAATAATTTAAAGACGATATGGACAGCTAAGTGGGTGTCTTGTTTATGTGTGTGCACTGAGTATCATGAAAGCACTGAGCGCTTGCCCCTGTCAAGCGTGTTCAGGCATATGCTGATAAGTTGTGTCGCATGACGTATTCGTTGTACAGTTAGGAATACACGTGGCCTGACAAGGCTTGCACCTGAGTCATCCTCCATGGGTGGTACCACGAACAGAAGCTGAATTAACCCTGTGTCCTGTCCCCTTCTCTACAATCCAGTAAAAATGTGTAAGGTTTTGAGTAAAGTGCCTGTTTCACCCTAGAACCCCTCAAATTATTTTTTCCCAGCACTTGGGAGATCCTCCTGCTTGCAGCAGTTCAAGTCCTGCTTTGCCATACTGAGGAAAAATAGGCTCTTTAATTACTGCTGTCCATAAAAAACAGTTGATAGGGGATTTCTGAGTGGCTCAAATCACACTCAATACATTGTGTCTAAATTTATGCACTAATTACTGGAATTTTTGTTGTATATTCTCAATTTATTTTTTTCTAGGCTTAACCTTTTACAGATGTGTCCAAGACTGCTGCAAGTAAGAGGATGGTTTGTGTAGTTGCTACTGTGCTTTACTCGTGTATGTCTCCTATCTGAGAGAAAGCAATGGATAGTGAGAAATGTGGCTGTAAAACTGCAAGTTTCACAAGAGCTGAAGGAAGTTTTATTTTAAAACTTTTTGCATGGGGTTGCTGGGAGCACTGCAGTTACTGTACCTGGTGCTCTCTGCTCTATGAACAGCACCTGGTACCTGGAGGTGGGAGGCACAGCTTTGAAAGCTTCCCTAAAACTTTCAGTTTGGCTTAATTTAGTGGAAGTAAACATGAGCTGGGATACAGTGTGGCTTCAGGGCATAGGTTTGCACCCTTGTTCTTGTGACAGTGCTGGGGCAGGCACTGCATTAACAGGGTTTTAATTACTAAAATGCTGTTGGAGGCAGGTCTGGGATGGATGTGCCATGGAGCATCTGCCAGAAGGGGCCTGTGTTTTGTTCAGGGTAGCTTATAGTTGCATGCCCACTTTAAATATTATATGTTTGCTGGCAGCTTCTAGTGCTGTCATGAAAATTGTGTTAGAAGAGCTTGTTCCTTAAGTTTTGTGAGTTAGCAGTGAAATGTGCTTGTGCGCTTGACAGAATGAGTGCAAGGAATTGATATGCTACAAGTGAATTTCAGAGGTCTGGAGGCTTCTCTGAGTACTAAATTAGCAAGGAGTGGGAAACCTGTTTTCCTCAAGGGGCATTTCAGATGAATGATGAGGGTAGGATGGGCCCTGGGGTGGCAGTGGACCCTGTGAAATCAGAACTAGGGCGGTGGAGCTGGTGGGGCGGGTGGTTTTGCAGCCCTGTGTAACTCCCTGTACCAGTTGTGCGGATGGGCTGCTGCCGAGCTCGGTGACATGTCCTGGTGACATGTCCCTGCTCTGCCACGTGGATTGGAGCGAAACTCGCACTCTACAAACTGTGGTTGAAGCAGCTACATGTTGGAGTGTTTTCACTGCAGATACTATGAAGGTACAGCAGATTTCAAAGCAGTCCTGAGAAGCAGGTGGAATTTGGAGCATTTTGGGCAACCTTCAGAGGACAAAGGTTAATTTTTGCATCTTAACCATTAATATACCTGTATTAGAGTGTAGGAGAAAAGAGGAAAAGTATACTGTGAACAGTTATTTGGGGTTAGGAAGCTGTAAGTCAGCTCTAGTGGCCAAATGTACTTAACAGAACACTTGACTGTTAGGGTTTTTTTGTGCTTTTTTTTCCTTGTAAAAAGAAGCTTGAGTAACTGGCTCTGTTTTAAAGCCCTTGTTAGCTATTTCAGGACTTGCATACAGTCTAATGGGACACAAAACCTAATTGAATAGGGGAAGAAGTTTGTCATTCCTGCATTTAGAAGCAAACATGGTGTTTCAGAGTCATGCACCAGTAGGTACCATTTGGTATAACATGCTATGTGTCACGGCTGCTTTCTTAACTCAGGGAATATATCTGCATTATAAGCTGCTTCCCTGATTACCAAATAAATAAGAGTGGTGTCAGAAATACGTTAGTGCCAGCTGGTATCTGTGCTTAAAAATAGCTGTGAATCAAGAATTGCATCAGTAGAAAAGTGGTCCAAATGAGATGTCTGTTTTGCTCAGACATGGAGATTTGGGGTGCATGTTCCAAAGGGTGTGATGTTCTTGGGTTCTTTAGGATGAAGCAAGTGGGTGTACTCTTCTACACTTCCCTAGCTTGGCATGTTTAGGGAATCCTTTCCCTCACTCAATTTTGGATAAGGATAGGGGATTTTTTGGTTAGATGTTTTTTCTTGTTTTTTTTTTTTCTCCTTAAACTTAACCTTTAAGCTGCAGCTTTCTAGCTGCAATTCAGATTTGACCTAATAACCTGTCTCATTCTCCCTTCTGGCATAGTGGGATAAGCAGTATAAGCAATTTTTTTCCTCATTTTTTAGATGGATTTTTCCAGGGTGAATTGATGCTAGCTGAACCTGTAATTGGAACAAGAGAATTGGAGCTGAAATCATTCAGACCTCTTTAATTATGAAAACCAACCTTGTGTTTCTTCTCTAAGACTCACAAGACAAGCCCTGTGTTAGAGCAGGCTATGGCTTTGGGGACTGTAGCAGCTTTCCCAGACAGTTCTTTCCTTGCTGTACTGTGTGAGCTGACTTTGTCCTAGGAAGCATAGCTGGAAAGAACAGGAATGATGCCTTCTAACAGAGCATCACTGCTGAGGCTGTGGGGTGCTTAAGTGTGTATATATCAAGAGAGAAGTGGGCATTGACTTCAGAGGAGCTGAAAGGATTCTTTTATCTTATTTCCTCGTGGAACATGGAGAAAAAAATGCAAATCTGTGTTCAGCTTGGCGGACTTTTAATGTATGTTGGGAAATTCAGGTTAGAAAATTATCTAAATCCTTTTTGAAGAAACCCTTATAAATTATGGTGTTTAGAATTTTCGCCTTACTGCTCTGGCAAGGCCGGCGTGCTTGTGGTAATGAAGATTTAGCTTTCACTGCTCAAATAAAAAGAAGAGCTCTTGTGCACGGACCCTGTAGTTACTGCTCCCCCTTCCCTTCCCTTTTTTTTTTTTTTTTTTTTTTAAAGTTACATGCATAGATAATTGGCTGAGCAAACAACAGACAAAACTGCTCCCGATAGAATAATAATTGGTTTTCACTGCCACTCATCCAGTCAAGTGACATCTGGAACACTCTTGGGTTATTCACAGGAGGTTTAATGTGTAGCAGGAGGATGTAAAGAAGCCAAGTGCTACAGCTGGCTGTGTCCTCCAGGTTTTTCCTGGCTTGTGGATGTGTTTGGTTGCTTGCTTTGACACTGTCTGTTTATCCTAGTGCTTACGGCTTCCACTCCACAGTAACATAAATATCCAGCACATTTTAGAAATGGATAAATTGCTCTGCCAATCTCAGAGAGGTGCTGTGGGGATTAATTAGTTCTGATAAAGTGCTCTCTGACTGAGGTGTCAAGCTGATGGTTCAGGACTAATGGTATTGTTCAGTGAGACTATTTAGTTCTCAGAAATATCTAATCACCATTTTAGAGGAATTCACTCTGGAGAAAAACTTTATTGATTTCAAGTAAGCAATAAATGGTATTGATCTGAAAGAGGCAATTGTTCATATTTGTTCTTTGCAGAGTAGAGATGTATGGTAGTTAGATAACTGCTTTGGATTAAAATCTTAAGTGAAACCTGTTGCTTAAATGCCCCTGCAGTGACTTGAGGCACAGAAATACACAGCACTAGCCTTGTGCACAGAGCAGAGGGAGGCCAAGCAAAGGGCTGGCTGCTATTTCCTCCTTCCTGGCATGGCCAGAATAGCAGTGCCCAAATAACCTGGCTGCTACAGTGTGGGGTATTCAGACTTTTCACAGTCTGAATGCCTGAAAGGTTAATCAAGGATGCTGTTGTGAGCTGCTTATCCAAATGACTTCCAAGAGGAAGAGGGGAGATGATGATTGAATGTGTTTAATTCAATCACCTTTGCTGCAGCTTGGCAAATTACATGGCCCGTGTCCTGTGAAGTGTCTCAGGGCTTGGTGGCCTTTCTGGGCTGGTGCTGTGGCAGTTGCTCCTTCTGCTCCAGGTCTCCAGAGAAGCTCCTGTGCTCTTTGAGAGGCCGCATATCCAACGCTCTGCTGACTGAGGAGCTCACTTAGACCTGTGAAGGTGCAAGGAGAGGACATGAGTACGTGATGGGAACAGGGAAGCAGGAACCCAGGAATGAGGTAGCTGTCACCTTAAGCTGTTGAGAGCTGGACAGTTAGGTGAGAGTGATTTCCTCATTGCCAGTGGCACAATGTGCTGGAGTATTTCATAAAGAGCTGGGGTTGAAGCCTCCACTTGCCTCGGGGCAGGTCTGCAGCCTCTGCGTTCTGCTTGCGCCACGGAGCAGAGCGCCGTGCCTGATGGGTCACCTTGAGGTGCTCAGGTTCCTGAGGCTACGTGAGTGAGTGTGTTTCTGCACCTTGTATCACTGCTCTGTCTGATGATCCGGCCGTGCTTGTTGAACAGAGCACAGGGCCTGTGCTGAGCAGTGTGATGCTGCTCCAGTTGTTAAAAGCAGTTAAAAGCTACAGTGCTTTTCAGACTGGCCTTTGCTGTTCAGACCAAACCTTTGCTCCGAATGATGCCAGCCCTTCCTGAACACCTGGTACAGCTTTGGCTCTGCTCTTGCTGCTTAGGGTGGCAGGGCTGGGAGATTTGGCTAGTCTTGGACCTGTCATTCCCAGATGTCCTGCAGCAGCTGCTTGGGAATTCCCTTCCAAACTCCCAGGGCTGCCTGTGAAGAGTGAGAGGATAGAGGGGGTGCAGCTTCATTGACTGCTGTTGCTTGTACCTATTTCTGTATCACAGAGACCTATCTTTTTTTTTTCCAGGCTTAGTATAAAAAAGGAAGTATGTTTAAGATTGTAAGACTTTTGAAGTTATAAAGCTTATCTAATTAGGGATCGCCTGTACTGTATATAGTACTGGAAATGAGGTTTTCATATTGATTTCTGTTACTCAGCCACTGACTTCTCTGGGCTGTTCTGAAATTCCTTCAAGTAACCTCTATATCCAGCCACCCTAAGCAGCTAGCAAGGTGATAAATCAAACTTTTTTTTTTACCTTTTTTTTGCTGTCATTAATAAGTATTTGCAAAATACAAGGTCTAAGCATCCAAAGTAACACAAAATAGTCTGTTGGCTTGATTGGAAGTTGACTTCAATTTTTATGTGGAAAATGATATGAAAAGCTTTAAGGTTTCCAAAACCAAAGCCAATTTTGGTCTCCAAAACCAATTTTACAAGTGTTCTAGAAACAGACATCAAAAATGTAATAGAGAGATCATCTGCCTGAAAATATTCCTGAATTTTTCCTGACTTATAATAGTACATCACTGTGTTATCTTTTCAGAATTTATAGTTGTCATTCCCCTCTTTTATTTCAGGTTTGGATTGACTGCTTAATTTTGCTGATCTATGTGCTTTTCATTTTGTGTTCATTTTCTTCTGATTTACCATGTTCTGTGTTATAATGATGTTCCCTTGTTGTTCTTTTGAAGTGGAGCATGTTGCTCTGGTTCCTGTTCTCCTTCTCCAAAGTCTAATACACTGAAATTCCTTGCGGAAGAGTAATCTGTGAAGCTGGGCCAAAATGTGATACTTGAAATGCTTAATAGTAATAGAAAAGCTACTGTTAGAGCTCTAAGTCTTGACCTTTTGGCAGGTAACTTTTCAGATCGTGTTCTCCTACGTTAGTGCTATTCTACCATGCTGTGAATACTGAACAACTCAAGACCAGAATGTCTCTAGGTATTCAGTGGTGGTCACCTGTGGACAACAAGTCGCAACATTCTTGTCATCACTGTCACATTTGTAGCCTGATCTTTCTACTCTCCACAATGTGAGTCCTTGGCACCCCTGTGCTATGTGTGGATTGCTTTCATCCAGCAGCTCCCCCAGGGGTTCAGTATCAGTGAATGTGCCTTTCAGGAGCAGGGGCTGTGTCAAAGCTGTGTGGTTAAAGCGATGTTCTTACCAGTAAGCATATTAAGGTGTGCAGGAACAGTTTCTGTCAGTATGGCTGTTTGCTGGCCCTGTATTGCTGGAGTTTGGAAGCTTGGTTTCCTCCGTAGTCTCAGTCTCTTGCTCCGTGTGGCTTTGGTTCCTGCCACCCTGTCTCACAGTGAGGAGATTGCAGTAGAGGGGTGGAGTGTCCCAATGTCACCTTTTGGTGCCACCTATTTACTGCATGAAGCAAGATTGTTCTTCACCTCATTTAGGGATGACGTGCAGCCTGAGGAGGTGTCCAGAGAGTTGTATTTTGTTGTGCTGCCCTTTCAACTCCTGTGCTTTTCCATCTTGCCTCCTCTTTCTGGCACTGCAGCTGGGTGTTGCTGAAAAGCGGCTGCAGCTCGTGCTCTGCAGCCAGCTGCTTAGCTGCTTGTGCGGTGGGGGTGTGCTAGGTGGGTGACCAAGGTGGTCTGTAATTCTGAATCAAGGCATGTGGTTTATTAATTATTCAATGGTAGCCTAGCATTGCTAATTCGCATGGCGGTGGCTCCTGAGTGCTGGAACACTACTTTTCCTTTTTATGGCACTTCTCTTTTTGGGAAAAGAATGTAGGAGAGGAAAGGGAGGAATATGTTTGTCTAGGAATGTGACCTGGTTGTTTGCAGAAGGGTGGCATGAGGAAGCTCAGCCTGCAAAGAGGCTTGCAAATGAAGTGCTCTAAAGCAAGTCCTCCCCTGAGGCTTGTTTTTGCAGGGCCCTTGTAAATGCTGCTCTTGTCCCTGAAGCAAGCGGGGTGTTGCGTTTCCTCATATTTTATCCTGTTTGCCTGGTAGTCCTTCCTGTGATATGCCAGATTCCCTAGGCACCATCTCCTACTGCTTTGCATGGTATTTCAGATATGTTGTCTTCAGTGCTTAGTGCCTTAGATAAACTGATGGTCCTGTTTTGCATATAGTCCATGGTCTCTGCCTCAGGGTGGCTGTCCGAGTTCTTCCTTCCCAAGGCTTTTTCCTTCCTCTTATATTAGATGAAGATATGACCGCAGTTGACCATCCTGTGTAGACATGTGAACAGGCAGTGATTGCCTGTTAGTGGCCGCAGGTAGTCTTAGATGAGACCGTATTCAGTCATACTAGCTGTTCAGTTGGCTGCTACTGTGAATCCTTGAGAAAGGAGGGCAGCTGCTGCAGGCAAGTCTTGTTGAGGGTTTTGCTCTGTAGTAACACAAATGAAAACCATTTGGTTGTAATTCACACCTATAATGGTTCTCCGTGGAAGCCTGTCTGTGACACTTATTTCTGATTGAGTGCTGTATGTTGGTAAGTGTTTCTTCATACTTGGAGATGGTATGTGACTTTGAAGAACTCAATGTTGATGAGTCCACAGAATAGATTTTCCATTAAATAACTCAACTTACATCTCTTGAACAAAAATCTTTCAAGACGTATTTGCTTCTCATTTACTTTGCTGGACAAGTTAAGCAGATGTGTGGCAACACCTGTGTATGACAGTAGTAGTGCATCTTGTTGAGTATATTGCTGAAGACAGACTGAAATGTTATTTTAATCCTGTTGTTTCTTGTCCAAGGATACCTGAGAGGTACTGAAATAATGGAGTTACATCAGTATGAGTTAAGGATCTGGCAGTCGGAGTATTAATAGACGTGTATGTCGGATTTACTTCATCTTGGAATTTTTGCAGTTGAAGGCAAGATAATGAACTGTGATTTCATGCCTTTCTGTTGCTCTCTATTTAGAGTGCTCAGTTATTTCTTTATTCCTCAGTGCTAGTTGCTGCTTCCTTTTCCCACACAAGGTGTCTAACACTGCATAGCTTCTGTGATCATGCTTAAAGGCTATTATAAAACCTTCCATAAAGTAAGCCTTTTACCTTAAGGATATTTACAAAGTTACATTAATATAAGAAATATACTGTAGATAATACTCTACTGTTGCGACTTTATTGAAGCACCTACCTAAACAGAAAGGAGGCGGAATTAAAGATTAAAATGTTTCTATACATGTAGAAGCTAGAGGCAAAGCAATGCATTCATAAATGTACAATAGGTTTTATGTCATGGTGAGAAGTGCTATATGCATATTCATATATAGCTTGCAAATCCTACAGCAATTAAAGACTTCAGATCTAGAATTGGATGTCCTTCTTGTTGGAGTGAGATGTCTGAAAGCTCTAATGTTTCTCCATTAAAGGGAGAGGACCAGGTAATATAATAGATCTATGGCTCTATTTTTTCACTGTATTGAAAGGCCCTTTTGCTATGTTCTGGACACTATTTTATTGGGATAATCTGCAAGCCTTGAACAAAATGTGAAACAGAGACCTACAAAAAAGAACTGATTGTGAAGCTTAACAATCCAAGTAAAGTAAATACACTTGGCAGCTTTTTGGCGTGTCTGTCTTATGTTCAGCTCCTGTGCTCATGAACAGAACAAAAATACTGCTGCAGAGTAGCTGTTTACTGTGATGTGAGTTTTTCTAACCAGGGCTTGCTCAGTGACAAGGTAGAATATCTGGTGCCAGTGTGACTTGTCTTTCCCTACAGTCATCAGACTAAATAATGCTTGGCAGCTGGAATGACAACTGACAAAAGTCCTGCTGAAAAAAACAAAGTTTAGCATAGGCCTGTAATACCTCTGATGAGGTGATATGAGGTTTACATTTCACCTGTAGTTTTGATCTTTGGTCCGTGGTGTGCACAGAGGTCAGGCACATTTAGAGTCCTTAACTGCTCCAGTGCTGTTACTGTGCCTGGTGTCCTCAGAGTGCATCTGTGAGTCGTGCCTTGTCCCGCATGCAGTTCATCACTTTGGTCACACAGCTGACTTCTGTCAAAAATCCTCCTGGATTTTTGTGATGACAAATGTAGTGCTTTAGGAACTGACTGTAGCAGTATGGAAGCATCTTTTGAATTTAAGTTTTGCCCATTTTTTAAAAATTGGACCTGAGTATGATCAGCAAACGAAATTCTCTTTGCACTTTGAGAAACCTTCTGTTTAGTCTTGAATCTAGATCAATGTTGTTGCTCCCTGGGCTTGTCCTCAGTATGCCTGATGGCTCATTTCCAAACTTTCCTTTGGTATGTGCACTGTTTCCTTTGCTCGACTGTTTTGCTTTGGGCAGAATATAAAAGCATCTGTGCTGGAAGGGGAAAGCCAGTAAAGTTCTCACATTCTCTTTCCCCGCTGAGGTAAGTCCCTTTCTGAAACTTGCTATAAGGAACCTGACTGTGTTGTGTGACTTAGCTTTCTTGGTCCTGTTTTGCAACAACCTGCTTCTGAGATGTCTTGATTCAGCTGAACAAGGAAACAGGGCAAGGCACTGAATTCACTAAGGACTTTAGTGGTTTTTCTGATTTGCACAGATGTAACAAGTATTCCTTGAGTCCTGCTTAGTTGTTTTCTGATTCAGTCATAGGAAGGTCCTAGGTTCCCTGTTGCTGCCTGGTTTTGTAATCACGTAGCAGGGGTTATGTCTCTTCTGATGCTTGAGGCTCTGCTGTAAGAAGCTGTACTTGATTTGAAATAGCACTTCTAGGCAACTACACAAAGTTGATGCTTTCACAATAAGCAAGAGGGTTGATTTTTCTATGTCAGATCATCAGTGTGTCCAGGCTGGTGGCTGGTCAAATAGGGAGACAAAATTGCAGCACTCGCTGCTTCAAGAGGATGTATCACTTGTTCGTTCCATAGGAAGGACAGAATTGGGGTGGATAAACTTGTCTCTTCTGGGACTGAGCCCTGAGTGGGTCCTTCCAGACTTTGTAGGGCAGCAGCTTTGCCCCATCAGGAGCCTGGGTGCAGATGGGGGGAGCGGCTGATGTGCAGGATGAAAATGTTTTGCTGTGAGACTGAGCTGCTTGAAATTACTATTTTTATTGTTTGTTAGTGCCGAATAGTAGATGGGATGAATTCACTAACGAAGCTGTTTGCTTTTCTTTAAGTGAGCACTGCTGAGTGCTTGTGACATCTGTTTGCGTTGTTGGGCCAAACTGTGGACTTACTGTCTGCATAGCTCTGGGTAAAGGTAGGTGCCTGCTAGGATGTCAATTTGATTCCCCTCCATTTTAATAACCAGAAGCCATTGACTCAGGTTACAATATTGTAACTACTTGGGCAGTTGTTAGTGGAAGAGCTAAAAAGCACTGCTGTAGAGCTTGGTTGTGGCTGTAGCACCTCATTAATCCTGCCCTAGGGTCCCTTGTGCTGTTGGCTCTGGCGCTGGGCTGAAGGGCTGAGCACAAGCCCTGTTCCAAACGCTGGAGCGGGCTGGCTGGGCTGAGCTTGCTGCCCAGGGAGGCGCTCTGATTCACTGGCTCTCGGGGAACCTACCCTCTTCTGTGCCCTGTTTCTGTTAGTTGAAATATGCCAAGGCCTGCGTGGATGTGCAGCAGTGACCTGGTAAATGAGTAGCCTTCTTGTGAACCGCCAGAAATAGGAAGGCTTCTGATGGAGTCAGTGCTGTTGCAGTGAACTTGTGCGGCACCGGAGCGGTGAGCGGGGGGTCAGTAAGGCAGCAGTGTCGCTTGCTGTTCGCCTTTCAAACCAGGAAGCTTAAATATCAAAGGCTGCTGCATTCTTAATGCTGTGCTGTGGGCTGTAATTCCATCTGCTCCAAGTCCTCGGCGAAGGTGACACCTCAAAGAATGTTTATTCATCTCTGGATGTTGCCTCTGTCTCTTCTGTCTGCCTGACTGGAGGGCACCGTTTGGGCTGCGTATTGGCTTTCGGAAAGGCTCGGTGTGTAGTTACAGGGGGGCGCTGGAGAAACAGTCCTCAACTTTGCTCTGAAATACTGACCTCAATATAGGATGACATTGAAATTATTTCCCTTTCCTTCTTCTTGGGCACTGCAGTTTCTGAAATGTCCCCTGCATCAGTAGAGGCCTCCACAACGGCATCGATTTGGCAGTTAGTGAAAGGACGTGGACTCAAGGACGTGCTTACCGGGAGGGAGGAGTGTACAAAGACCTGCAGTACGCGCTGCGTTTTTAATAGTTCTGCAGATTCATTGCTGATTTTGGAGCAGGATAGCAAGTTGCTACTCGGCCTCAGTCTGGGTTATTTTGAAAGTACTGGGCAAGTGCAGCAGGATTATTTCCTTGGCAAGGGTGTTCCAAACTGGCTTTGGTAGACCTATTGTGCTAGTTTGACTACTGGTGAGGTTTATTTAGCTGAACCGCTAGTAGATCAGTATTGAGAATACTGCATTGATCATGTTGATCAGTATTTGTGTTGAAATCAACATAATTGATGAAGTAAAGCTCTGTTTGAAAAAAAAAATTACTGGGAGGGTTAAGTTAAATTTTAGCTAAGTATTCCCACTCGAGTGACTTAAACCTCTGAGCTCTCAGGATGGTTTGCTGCAAGGCACAGGGTAGCAGCCATTAAGGGCTACTTTGCTTTGAGGAGAAAAAGGAAAATGAGCAGCTCCCCTATTTTAGGTAGTGTGCCTGGGGCAGCAGTTAGAGTGTGTGCTCAGAGCCTTGGGAAGTTCTGAGCAGGTAACAGCTGGGACTGGATCACTCAACCTGGAATTTGTATAATTCCTGGCATAATATGCTTGGATTAACAAGCACCTGGTGAGAGTAATGAAAAACCAGTGGGCTGTTGGACACAGCACTGTCTGTGATGAGTATGAGATGTGCGTAGGAGGGTCCCTCCCTCATGGAAGGTGTGTGTCCCCTGTCAGGTAGGTAACATCCTCAGAAGATGATGCCTCAGATAGCACTTGCCCCTCTGTTCCCACTTTCTTTTACTGTGACTAAGTGGCTTGTGTAAATAGTTTTTCATTGCTAAATAAAGCTTATAATGGATCTTTACTTACCTTCATCTGCCCTTTATCTTTGGGCAGTTATAAGGACTATGGAAACTGATGCTTAAAAATAATTATTTTCCAAGATCTTGGAACAAAATTGTAGTTATGTGCAAAAAAAAAAAAAAAAAAAGATTTCTTCCTTTCTTTGGATGGGTGCAAGAAGGGGAAATGCAACTGAGCAATTGGGAAGGATGTGTTTTTTTTCTAATATTATCAGTTATGCAGGATTTGAATTTAGGTCATGGTTTGCAGTACAGGAGACTGACAACTCTAAAGTATCCTGTTCTGTGGAATCCTCTCTAGATTTCAACCAAGGTTCTGGTTGCACTACCTGGAGGTGAGCAGAGTGTACCTGTGTTGAGGCAGAGGTCTGGCTTGGAATCTCTGCTGGCCTCTCCCTTGACATGAGGACAGCTCCTGGTGGACAAGTTAGCTTGGAAATCCAGAGGTGCTGATTTAAACAGTCCAGGTAGTTGGAAGTTTGATGTGAAAAAAGTGGGTGTATGGAGTTGTTCATAACATTTGAGTTGTTAATGAATTTGGCTCCTAAGTATGTGTGTGTGGCTTTTTTTGCCTTTTTTTTTTTTTTTTTTTTTTTTTTTTTTTTAGTAAAGTATCCTCTTTTCCTGTTCCTCCTGGAAGAATACAGTGTGCTTCAAGCGGTAGTCCTTGTGGCTTAGTTTCTTGCAGGGCAAAATATCCCCATCAGGAGCATAAATGTTTTGTGCTTTAAAACACCTGCAGACTGTGGAGTTTCATCTGCCTGGCTGGTCTACAAGAAAGGCTTAATTTGTGGGGAGAATATTGAGATTCCATTTTCATTTCCTACATAGACCCCCTGCATTGAGAAAAAAGAAAAAAAGGAAATAGGAGAAAATACACCTCTTCATTATAGATGAGCAGCTGCTGAGGCCTGATATGGTGTGAAGATGTTTCCTTCAAAACTTAGTAGAGCTGAGAGATCCATATGAGATGCTAAGAGCTTATTTTGACTTGCTCATATTTTCTAACAAAACTAAAGACTTAGTCTGTTGATCCTTTGCATCTGCTGCTTGACTTGCAGGGAAGGGAGATATATATGTGTCGAAGTGGATATGTTATGGCCGGAGTCACTAAACTCCTAAATAATATTAAAAATATATCTTTAAATGCCCTGTGCATCAAATGCATAAAATCCTTCTAATTTGAAGTTCTCTTTAAAGAATTATGAGCTTAAATAGCAATGTCCAGGAGGTACAAATGGGCAAGTCTGCTGTTGAGAACATCCCTGTATAAGTATAGCCTGAGGTGTAGCATGTGATCCCTTAGGATTGCTGTAGCCTGGAATGCTGCTATGGGGATAAACCCAACTGAATTAAAGAGGTAGAGCTTATTTGCTGATAAAGCCACATATTTGGAGATCTAGAAGAATGAAGTAAAATCAGCATAAGTTGTTCTTATAAAAGCAGGAGATGCCAGGACCGGCATGTGATGTGCAGCAGGCAGAGGGAAGGGGCCGATGTGTTCGTTGGGGAGCGCCGGTCCCGCTGCAGTGCCCTGCAGGTCTCCTCTGTCCTTCCACTTCTGTGCTTTGTGCTCCTTTTCAGTAACCCTGGCACTTTGTGCTCGCTGAGAACAAGATGGAAAAGGAGGGCATGTGTGAACTGCTAATTTGGACCGTTCTCTGGAGCTGTTTGGGTTGTTGGCATGGGGTTATGTGTGAAGACAGTTGTTAACCATCCAAGTTGGTTAGTGAGTTCAGCAGGAGCTACACGAGGTGCTTCCAAACGGAGACCAACTAGGGGACGGGACGCGGCAGCATCTCGGGAGGCTGGCATGCCACGGCATTATCCGCCTGCTAAATAGCTCGGCCGAGGATCTCCATCTGGCAGGCGCTCAGCCGCGCTGCCTAGCAGCCCAGGAGTGGCTGCTGCCATAGGAACGGAGGATTCCCGGTATGCCGGCGAGCCCGGAGGCCCTTGTGTCGGGATTAAACTCTTGGGTAGTGAGCTGCGTTAAGGCAGGCAGCTCTGCTCCTCTGACGTGGAGCTCTGTCTTCAAAACTGATCACCTGCGGTATTTTTTTCCTGTGTTAGTGTCCTTTATAGCTCCAGAAAAGCATATGGTTTAAGTCACACTATACACAGGGCTTTCAGATGCTTGGAGTAAAGGAAAGTAACTCAAGTAGGGATTTAAGCGTCGTGAGGGGAGTCGGATGCTGGGCTCCGGGTGGCCCGGCTGCGAGGCTGCGCTTTGTGCTCGCCGTGCGGGCCAGCACGCTGCCCGCATTCCACGTCCTTGGGTTCGCTCGGGCCGTATCCAGGCACGCAGGCACAAAGCGCGCGATGCGTGCAGTGAAGTATAAATTCCCTGCTCTAATGACTCGGGGCACTGGTGGCCACGCATACATGCCTAGCAGCTTGTGTAATTAGCTTGCTTTGTAAGCACGGGGGATTTGCGAGCGGCCAGCGAGCGGTCGCAGCGGCGGACGCTCAACGCGAGAGCGGCCGCACGCCTGTGCTTGGTCCCACAAGTTTGCTTAGGTTTTGGCCCTCGCTTTCATCTGTTTCTACATGAAACGGTTAATTTGGAGAAGTTAATCCTGCCGGTCGCGGGCTTAACTGTAGGCTTGTCCTCCCCTTGGTGCCCCCGCCTTGGTGGCAGCCAGACCCTGGGCTCGCTCCCGCGGTGACAACCGCTTGTGCGGAGGCAGGTGTAGCCCCAGTGTTTGCTCTGCAGAGAAAGGTGTTTCTGAGCCCAGGTAGCAGGTTGAAAGTCAATAGGCCTGCTGGGGTTTATTAGTGCGGAGGAATGTGACAGGTTGTGCCGGTTTCCAGGCGACGCGGAGGGTGGGAATGTAACCTTGGGCCCAGGGCCGCATGCCTGGAATTTCACTCGCGCTGAGGAGGAGCGGGAGGGAGTGAACATGACCTTGAAAATCCTTATCAGGATGAAAAGGTGCAGTGAGCGAGCACATTCCTGTGCCGGCAGCGCGCTGCGCACAGCGTGCAACGTGGCTGCGCGGGCAACCAGCGGCGTTGGCCGTGCGGAGCTCTAACAAACAGCTCCTTGTAGTGTCCTCAGGGATGGCCCCCTCCGGCTGCCGGGAGGGGGTCTGCCTGCCTCGTGTGACACAACTGGCTTGTGCTGGCACCCGTAAATCTCGACTCTAGGGTTTTGTGTCCTTCATCTATAAGTAATCACGGGTGGGAATGCAGCAGCAAGGCAGGCCTGGTGAGACGGGGTGCTGGGGACGATCAGCTCTACTTGTGATTCCACAGTGGATGGAACAAATCTTAAGAATTTGGTTCCCACAATCTGGTGAGCAGCCAGGCAGCTCATCATGAGTAAAAAGCAGTGTTCTCACTTTTTTCTCAGTCCTTTTTCTGTTCCTTACACTCTCCGTTGTCCCTGGTGTGCTGTTGACTGCTGAAAGGCCCAGACTTGACTGCAAATGAAACCAACAGAAAAATCTGGATAGTTCTGTGCTGTGTTCCTGAACTGAAGCAACTCAGAAGGATTTGGAGAAGAGTAAGGGGAGGGTAGGACTGAAGAGCAGGGATAGATGATGCAGAGATGCTCTTTAGAGAAGCGACAAGCCTGGCTTTGCTAGCCGTGGGCTTTGGCTGCAGATCCAATGTGGGTCCCCCCCCTCCCAGTACCAACGTATTCCCCACAGACACATGGTAGTGATAACCCAGGCTCAGAAATCGCACTGATGGCAGTGATTTTTTTTTTCTTTTCTTCCTTTTTTTTTTTTTTTTTTCAAAAGGAAAAGCCTTTTTTGGTGCTCTCTAAGGGAATCCCAATGCACAAGCCAACTTCACAGTTTCACAGTATGTACAGAGCAGCTCGTGGAGTGCAAAGGAGGAACCTACTGTTACTGCTGCTGTGTAATTCGAAAGGATAAATGCCTGGGTTCTTGAGGAAAGCCAAGTGAGACAGCAGCTAGGCTGCAGCTGGCACTTTACGTAGTGAGAGCTGTGGCTCTGCTTGTACTTTGACAGCAGGTATTTAAAATTTATTTTTCTCTTTATGAAGATATAGTAGCTACCTCCATCTCCATGCCCCATCTCCAGGTCTAGCACACAGGTGGGAGTTCGTATAGCCTGTGAGCTTGCACATGTGTTAGATGTGTATTTTTTCTTAAGCAAAATCAGATGTGTGCTAGTGTCAAGTAATTCCTTTCTAAATCTCCACTTAGTGGTTGTGGGCAAAAATGTCTCATTTAGAAAATTTAGTTCCTTTTCAATTTTCAGGAATGAAGACCTTTGTTTCAGGCAAAGGAATCTGGTGTCTGAGCTCAGTTCCACCCTGCCTCTTGACTTGCTGAGGTATCTCATGAATGCATCACCTCTTGGGCTTGTTTCCTTTGAAGGTAATGAGCTTCTAAGACCAGGATGACATAAAGTTTATTCTACTTCCAGTTCCTTATCTAATTTCTTAATGTTCTGTAATTAGCGTGGAGTTACCTAAGCTGGCCCCCCTTCCATGTTTCAAGCCGAGAGCTAGAATGAGATCCAGAACCTTTAGAGACCTGAAGTGTGTTTTTTGGCAAGCTGTTATAATCCTTGAAACTACCCGTAATAAAACAATACCCACCAGGCCTCTTGTTACAGCAAAAACGGAGGGAGAGGGTCACTAATTGCTGGCCCACCTATATGGGTCCTGTGCTGTGTTTGTGGCAACGGGGGTTGCTTAGGTGTGACCTATGTGCAGGGCTGAGGGGCATGTGTGTGAGCTCAGCTCAGCGATGATACCTGTGAAGTTACTGTCACGACCACAGAAGATGATGTAGGAGAAGAGTCTTTAGGCACTACTGTGCTTTAAAACTTACTTTGTTTTATTAAAACCTGCAATCTTCTGTTCTTTCCTGAGAAAGAATGCTGTAAACCTGGCCTTTGGTTTTAAAATAGAGCAGAAAGTTGCTGCTATTTTCTTAAAGCGCAGAGGAGTCTGTAGCTGTGCTGACTTGGAGAACAAAAGATTACTACAGGGCGAGATGAGTTTGATAACATGGAGCTGTTTTGGGAGAAAGCAAAGAAAATACATTGAGACACTTGATACCTTTGTCTAAAATTGCTCTCTTAAGAGAAATATTTTAGAAAAGTAGGTGTTAATGTTTCCGAGATGTTCAGAATAGTTGGCATAACCTTGCTGGGAGAGCTATGAGGAAGAAGCAGGGGTGGAACAAGTGGAAATACTGAGGTGCTCAGCAAGACAAAGAATCAGTCTAAGGTGCATGTTGATCAAGGGCTCTGGAGCATGTTGGAGGAGGCGGACAGTTTGGAGCACTCTTGTCTCAGGGCATGCTATGAGCAGAAGTGAATTAGTTGGATTCTAGTAGCAAAACTTGAAAGTTTTGCAGGTGAGGTTAAGGTTTGTAAAGCTGATCTTGGAAAGTAATGCCCATGGAGCTGTTGAGCAGGACCTTGATAATTAGGGTAAGAAACCACCACCTGTTTGGAAATGCCTTCTTGCAAGAAGGGAAATGTGGAGGCAGTGGCATGCAGTGGGTGGTGCCTTCCTATAAAAAAAGCCAGTTGTGGCAGTGGGAACCAGCAAGTTGCTTCTGGCCCCACAAACATTTCCATTGCAGTGAGAGCAGTGCAGTGTGGAGTGAAGCTGACACATGCTACCTGCATTTTAGGCACAGTGGTGCAGTATCTAAACTCCAGTGTGTTATGTTGAGGTTCCTGACTCTATCCTCCTGTCCCATAGGTTTTGTCTATAGACTTGATCTGCGTTATTTTTGGTATGTGGGGATGGAGGCTATCAAATACTTGTGTGACTATCTGGTGATTTGCCTGGGGTCACATGCTGCTTGTCCTGAGCCTGAGGAGGACTTTGATCTCGGTGCCACTGCTCTGGAGTCTCGACTGGGGCAATACCAAACCCCGAACCCTTCTCCTAGATCAGTCTGCACTGCAGTCCTGTGCCTGGGCTGCTGTCTGTCCTCCTGACATCAGTGCTGGGCGTGCGGGTAGGTTTGCAGCAGCTTCTATGCCCTGTGGGGCTCTGTGTAAAGACTGTAAGGAGATTATAGCTGCATGAGAGTGGAGAGTGCAAGGGGAATGTAAAAAGCAGGTGGCACAACTTCTGTGTTGGCACCAATTTTCATCTGTTGGAAAAATGTATTGCTAGTGCATTATCAAGGATTACTGAAAATTAACACTAGGTGATCATTATAGGAGTAAATCAGTGCACCTTGCTTGGTGATGCAGTTTTCTCTTTTTGAAGTAGTAAATGTCAATAGTTGCTGCTTCACATGTGCTGCCACTGATTGTGGGAAGTACTGAGTCTTTTACAGGTCTGCTTATAAACACAGTTCAGAATCTTTTTTACTGGTGACATACCTACGTAGTAGATCAGGACTTTGCTCCTTGGGATGAAAAAGGTGGCAACGCTACTGTTATCTTGATACTTTTATGCCTCCTTGAATTTTTGCCTCCTGAAGTGCCAATCTCCCATCATAGTTTTAGCCATGATCTGTCCTCGCCTTTGGCTCGATCTGATGTTTCTACACTTGCTATTTGAATATAACCTGACTTTTCAGGAGTCAAGATGGCTTTGCATCAACAGTAGTAGCAGAGCAATAATACTGATATTGTGAATTCCAGTTTCATATAATGTGCTTGAGCAGTTGTTGCATAGCAATGGCCAAGTGCTGTGTAGCTGTAGTTTGTATTTTTGTGAGCAGAAGTGAGTTGCCATGCCTGCATTTAGAAATGTGCTTTCAATTCTGGGCAGCCAAGCTCACAGCAGGCTTGGGGTGCTGTTTTTTGGGTCATTTTAACTCCTGCTGGTGTCTTCCCTTCCATGTGAGATCATAGGAGGTGTGTATTTAGGCATGTTTTGATTAAAATAAACTTTGCATCTGTGAAAGCAGTTTAAAAAGGTTGTGGAAGCCACGTTCTGTGCAGTGTGCGTGGAGCCTTGGTCTGAGATCCCAGCGTTGCTGCGTGTAGATGCAGTTGCTCTGCTTTCGATCAGGCCTGACGGGCTGGGGAGGATGCAACTACAGCCTGTCCTGGGTCTGAGAGAGTGAGAAATGGGGGAGGCCACGGCTGGTGGGCACTCGAGGCCTTGGACATGTATGTGGGTCTGAGACTAGGTTTAACACCTAAGTGCATTTTAAAGGATATTTGTTCACAGGGAAGATATTTCTTGTTATTCTGATATAGCTGAATGAGTGTCTCCTGCATGTGTGTCCATGATAATTTATCTTAATGGCGAGTTATTTAAAATTAACTTTGAGCTTAAAATCACAGAAGAAACCATGCAGTGATGCTCTTAGGGAGCTGTTTATATGGGTCCGTAGGGAGTAGTTTTAATGTGTCTCATCTTGAGAGCTGGCATGAATTATCATTTGCAGAGCCAATCTTATGTTTAGATGTGTTGTGTCTCTCTAAATTGCTTTTCAGTTAGATGGGTTTTTGTTCTTGTTTGTTCCAAGCTCTTCTTGACCAGGTTTGCAGCTGATGCTTACAGCAGGCAGCCAGAAACAGGCCTGGTCAGCGCTGGGCATCCAAGGGCAATGTCCTCCTCTAATTCTCTGTGTGAGAATTGAAGCCATCTTTAGGTAGCTGAATTGGATCCTATGTAGAGAAGTTTTGAGCCCTGACAGACAAGTTGCTGTCACATCGAAGAGCAGTGAAGTCATGTTTCCAGGACAATTCTAGGTGCTGAGTAAAAGCCAGGCCATAAGGCTGGCTGTTTTAGGGCAAAGGACAGGAAAGACAAAAGTCTGATGATGCTCTCTACCTGCCTAGGTACATTCTGCAAGTGATGCTCCCATTAGAGCAAAGAGGCTGCTACCAGTGCTGTTTGGGGTCAGGAACATCAATAGCTAGATAAGTCAGTAATAAAAGTGGAGTTTATAACAGGAAAATATGCCAAGCAGGCAGTCCTGCTGAAACTGCTGTGCAGAGGCCTCAGTCAGCAATTAGCCCAGTGCTAGGAGGTTGTAAATCAGGGAGCAGCATGCAAACCATGTGCATGTAAAAACAAAGCTTCCTGTGCTTCCTGAGCCCCCTTCCGAGTACGTTTCCAGACTAATAACCATTAGTTTGTACATTAGATAGCCTAGGGAATCTAAATCAAGTTAGTGATGCCATCCTAGAGCTGCCTGTTTTCTCTCTTGGACTTCTAAGATCATGTGTTTATTGTTGGACTGTTTCCTTTTCCAACCTGGAAATGGAATGTGCTGCTAGAAACATGCCAGCATGCCCTGCTTCTCAAGGAGCTGGGACATAAAGTGCTGCAGGTCCTGTGCACGGTGGAAATTTGCCACGCCTGCTCAAGTCAAACTGCAGGGTGAACCACAAGTAATTCCTTTTTAGAGACTGCCGAATGGTCGATCAGCCCAACACAGGCTCTGTGCTCACCTATTGAGTTCTGAGTGTGTTTTGTCTATGGTCTACGTGGCAATGAGTATGTGAGTATGTTCTTCAGCAGTTGTTCCATATGTTTTGCATTGCACAACTCACACAAGATTTGTGTGTCTGTAGGGGAGCTGCTGGATCCTTGCTATAGGAGCTGTGCTGCTGTATTATGGAGGGACAAGTCTGGCCTCTAGACCTCTTTATCTTGAGGCATCTTGCCAATGCAAACTGTTGCCACCCAAACCCTATAGACAGCCTTTGAAAGAAGTAAAAGTGCAGCCTGTAAGAACAGAGAAACCTTCCAGTTCCTAATCCCCCAAGTATGTCAAGAAACAAGTCTAACTACTCGGTCTGCATGTTTGGTAGACAATTTATCCCTTACTGTGTAGAGTCTTCCTATTGGAGAGCAGTCACTACTCACAGAGAGAGATTTGGCTTGATCTTATCTGATTTATTCAGGCTATACAGGTGACAGGCTGCTTCTGATCTGAGAACTGAAAGCAAACCTAAAAAGACAACCTCGGTCCTTTAAAGCAAAAAATGTTTGAGTGAAACCTTAGAGTTTTGTGGATAAATTCCAGTTGCTGAATGCTTTTATTTGGGTAGCATGCACTTTTCACATCCAGTTGTACCATACTGTTGTTTTGTTTTTGCTCAGTCTGTTCTGGAAAGCATGCAGAGTGTAATGACTGGCAGGTAAATTAATGTTGTGAGAAGCCTTAGCTCCCATTTCCTGACTTTTTAACCTTGAACTATCTCAGGAATTTTGTATTTGAATGATTAAGGAGGTATGACTGACCTCCTGCCTCTCTCCTGCCAGCAGAGCCAGTTAGTTAACCTCTGTGAATGATCTAAAATCTGTAAGTAGTTTTCGATAGCCTTTTCCTTACAAATAGGTTCGTTTTGTGCTTCGAAAGGCAAACTGATCTGTCCTGGAAAGAAATGCATGGGCAAATAGCCTGTCATTCTGCGGAGCAGAGCTGGTAAACAGAAAAGTCTTTTCAAAAATAGATGGAAAAAGCAAGCAACTCCTAAATGCTACCAGTGGGTACCAGACAGGATCATTGCAGCTGATGGGTTGTTGTGTGTTATTTAAGTCGATGTTTCTGTGAATTTGCGTGAGTTTGAGTACTAGGAATATGTTTGCTTCAGTGTTTCTAATTCTTCCCCTGTGAAGCAGTAAAAAATAAGATTCATTATTTTTCTCCAGAAGTTTAAAGCAGAGGATAAGTGCTTAGGTTCAAGCAGCTGAACTGGTCTGTGTTAAGGTTTGAACAGCTGAAGTACTGGCTGTCACCTGGTCCCAGACACTCCAGGTGTCACCTGAGGGCTCTCTGTAGGCTCTATGTGGGCAGCACATGGCAGTGATGTCTGTGCCAAGTTACATGCTCAGGCAAGGTGAGTGGTAAAGGCAGGAGGATCTAAAATGGCAAATGACATATAATTCGGGGTCAGCTTTGAGTTGCCTTGGGTTAACCTTATGTCTTGGCCAGGGAGCAGAAGAGAACTGGTGTCCCCAGGGAAACTGTTGAAAATAGATAGCTGAGATGAGCCCTGAGGCTGGGTGTGGGACTGCTTGTCCAGAGCATTCCACAAGGATGTTTTGATAACATAAATTATCTGGACTTCAGAATCCACTTTGGAGAGCATCTCCCTCTCCAGACCCGGCGGTGACGGCTGAGTTTCGGGTGTGACAGAGGCGGCCCCTGCGGCTCATGTGGCAGTGGTGGCCAGCGAGGGGCAGCCGCTTGTCCCCTTCTCCCACGGGCGCAGCCGGGTGAGTCTGCGGGCAGCCCTGGGCAGCATGTGTGGCCATAGTGCCCAGGGGAGGGCTTTGCCAGCGGCACGTGGGCAAGGGGCTCTCGAGGGGCTCTTGGCTGGTTGGGCCTCTGTGGGTAGTGCTGAGAAGATGCTCTGAGGGAAAATCAAGTTGCTATAGTGACAAATAGCACCCATGTTTCTGAAGGCTGGCTCACAAGATTGACTAATAAACGTGTAGGAGTCTGTTTCATAAAAGCTCTTATAAAGAGTCGATTGCTACAGTCCTAGAAAATTACCTTCTGAAATAAAGTGATAGGATTTGTTTTTGTGATGAAGTCTAAAAATAATGGTTGTCTGCCTTGAGAATGGGATGACCTCATAAGAGTCTGGTGTGTGGTCGTGCTGGAGCTCCTGGCAGCCGTTAATCCCTGCAGGGCTCCGGAGCTGCGAGGGTCCCGTCCGGCCGTGTGTTACTGCCCCGATGGCTCTCCCGTTGTCTGTGCTGTGCATCCTGTCATGGGACAGGTGGGAAGTGACGCCTAAGGAATGCTATGCAAAGACTTAAGAGTTGAATCGGTAGAAACAAACTTGACTCCAAGCCTTTCCCATGAAGTGCTGAGTTTAAAAGCTGTTCAGTTTAGCGAGGGAAACGGTACAAGTGGGCATGTTTGTCAGAGCTTGCTGAGTGTTATCTTGTTGGACTTGTTGCCCACGAGGCCTGTGTGCCTCATGCTCCCTGGGCACAGGAGGACAGACTAGCAGCAGTTGTTCAAGCAGGGAGCTCAGGGTGGCTAATGCTGCAGCTGCGAGGGGTATGTTAAGGACCTGCGTGATTCAGGTTTTACCTTTGCTCATTATGTAGCGCGCTGCTGCTATCAGTACGGTAAACCTTAGGAAATCCCCTGGGCTGTAGTTTCACCCATACACCTGCTGCTGGAGGGTTTTATGAACGGTGACATGATGGGCACTGAACTGCGTAGAAAAGGGCTGTGTGACGGTGGGAAGAGCTTTCCTGTTCTTAGGAGGCTAGAGGAACTTGCGCCATAGGGATTAGGTGGCTTGAAGAGCAACCTAGAAACTTGGTGATCTGTTGTTGGCTTAGAAATGCTTAACTGCTTTGAGCTAAGTGTTCTGTTTGCATTAAAAAATACACATGTGCATGCACACATGGAGCTAACTCAAGCGCTGCGAGTGGTTGCGGTTTAATTACTGTAAGCCAGCAGTTGGGGCTAAAATCCAGTAGTTAAAAAAGTTGTATGTTGGTTTCTTTGAGAAATAGAAAGCAGATCGCTTAGCTGTTGTACTATTAGCTTTGCATTTACAAATGGCATGATTTCCCCATCTGCTTCAGTCAGAAACCTGTGGGATGTTACAGCTGTGTTTAACAAACCTACTGTCAATCAAAAACTTGTTATACAGGATTATTTGCCTTCAGTTTCCTGTGTAATGAGGTTTTTTGATAGACAGAAGTGGAGTTAAAGATTATAGAAAGGCTTTTTGAATCTTAGATGAGGAAGTTTCAATATAATGGTGTTTGCCCATGATAACATTGACTTCCAATTTGATCTATAAGAGAAGCTGCAGGTAATAGATGTAAAATAAAATAAAAAAAAAATGTTCCCCCTCAAAAATGGCATGACTTAGTAAACTAAAGGTAAGGCCTGACTTTTTAACTTCCTGCGGGAGAAGAATTTGAAAAACATTTACTGTACAAATATTCAAGGTCTGTTGGGGCCAAATCCTTCACAAAGGTGAATGATCTTTTGGTGTGTTTAGGTGGTTAGGGGCGTGGACTGTTGCTTTTCCCTCATCTCTCCTGTCCTGAGCGTTCGGGAACTGTCCTTACTTGCCTTGCTGTGTGTGGCTGTTAGGAAATAGGAACAAACCTTTGAGATTAGAAGTCTCCCCTTGCCCTAAAGTCTGATATTAGTTTCCACTTACCATATTAAACAATACATAGATGAAATTCACTGTGAATTTATTGAATGAAACGGAAGTAAAAATTAACAGCATTAGAGCTTCTGTTGACTGTACTGAAAATGAAGAAAAGATGTTAGAAAGTTCTAAAAACCAAGTTGATGTGTACTATGTACCAAAGTGACCCTAATAAAAACTGGCTGTTGAATGCCCTTCCCTCTGAGTTAAGGGATGACAGCTGCAGGTAAGAAGATCTGGATGAGCTGATACATGCAATGTACTCACAGCCTGTTTTTTTGAGCTAGAAGGCCGAGTTAGGCTGTGATTTAGCAGCACCACTCCTCACTGAGGGGTATCTTCTCTCTAGGGTTCTGCCAATGACTGTTAAAAATGAAACCGGGTGATTGTGTGCAGGCTTCTGGAAGCACTTAAAAGTAATGTATGGATTGGGAGGGAATTGATAAGGCAGGTCCATGACTGCTTCAGAATCTGGTGATAGCAATGGAGAAGGTGACTGTCCTAAAATACTCTCATCATGAGCTTGATTTGGCTTCTGAATCCCACAGTGATGTTGTGTTCGCTTTTCAGGCAGTTTCTCTTAGACATGACTATCTTGGACTCCTCTATGGTCACTTGAAGACTGCAGCCCTCGAGGCAGGGTGTAGGAGTTGGGGTAAGCTCAGGAGCTGGCGTGCGCTATACAAGTGCTAATGGCAAGTGATTTCAGCACTGATAGTCTGCCTGGGAGATGGTGACAGGGCCTGGGGTGTCCCAGCTGTCTGCTCAGGCAGTGTTGGCTCCTGGTGCTGACTGAATGTTGCTTGCCTGCTTTCCCCTGTTCATGCTGAAGAGTCTTTAATTCTTTAAAGCAAAGAAAGAATCAAGTATTCTACAACTTCTGCCTGCATTTTTACTTTGTCGTTTGGTTGGTGTGCAGCTGATCACAACAGCTAATGAGGTAGCAAAGAGCTCCCTTACACTCATCTGCATCACTTGCACACTGTTCCCTACTCGGGGTTTGGAAGCATTTCCTACCAGGCTCTCCAAGTCACTTGATTATTGCTGCGTTTTGGTAGAGTTTGGGGGAACCCCACGGGTGGAAAGGGCACACATAGGCAAGTGTTAAGTGGACAGATGCAATTGGGGGAGAGTTTTGGCAATTCTTGGCATTGGCATGTCCTGAAAAAAAAATTCAAGGCTGGAATTATGTCTGATAATAGCTATGGTTAGGCTATGCTGTATTCTCTTAATTAGAGACCATTTTATTTATGGAACTATTCATTATGGAAGAGAGCTTGAGATTCCTGTCTCAGTTTTGAGGTTGATAGTGTTTTGTAGTGGTTGAGTTCTTTTATGTGCCATGGCTTAAAGCAGAGAAAAAGGTGCAGGTATGGTTTGTGTTATGATTATAATGGGACTACATCTGGGATTTTATTGTGGAGTAATGGTCCCAATGCCCCGCTATTGAGAAAACACTCTGCCTAAAGTATGTAGCTGAGGCCTCTCTCTGCTTCTCTTCAGTGATGATTGTCTTAAGGTGCTTTGGGCCAAGGCGTTTTTTAGATGCAAATGGAGCTCTGGAGTTTTGGCCAGCAGAAAATCACTCAGGTCTCTTTAGCTGAGCTATTTCCTATCGTCTCAATCAGTAGGGAAAAGAAGAGAAAATGAATATCTTAATTTTCTGTTCCTGGTTTCCAGCCTAACTGCTTTATCTGGAAAGACCCAGGCACGTGGGTGGCAGTAGAAGGAAATGCCAGGGGCACCAATGTGTGTGACTTGGTGTGAGGAGTCACTCTGTCCCCCTGCTCCTTGCTGCACTGCTGGGTGGTTGTGTTGGATCTCCCAACACTGACCGGCTGTGATGCCTTCAGGAAGTGGCTGGCAGCACTCCAAGCTTTGGAATATTAAAGTCTTCAGGTAACTGTAGATGGCAACTTAACATTGCTGCTGTTCTTCAATATTGTGCTTGTTCAGCTAACCTGTTAATTGAAGACTTCACTTGCTTTGTAATTGTTCTTGACGTCGTAAGTCTGAAAGTGAAGCGGCTTTTTGTGCCTGCACAGCGGAGCTTGCTCAGGTGAGGTCTGGTGAATGAGAAGGGTCTTTGATTCCTTTCTGTTTGCACAGGGCATCTGTAGCTGCAGCATTTTCAAGTACCATGTCTATTACTGAAAAGTCATATTGACAACGAATACAGGACTGAAAGTGCAGTGTGCTGTAGATTTGAGTAATGAGATTTTTATATAAAACATGTATATATTGTGTGCATTGCACGAGCATTGTAAACTGTGACACTACTCTGAGGTCTGAAGCTCCAGAATGACACTAACTTTCCTTGAAAATGCTTTAAGACTCAGATCCAAAGACACCAGGTAAAGATGAGGATGCTCACCACCCTTCTTAGAGAGGGCTTTATCTAAACCAGCGAAAGGAAATGGGACAGGTAACTTCTCTTTAATGCAGATAGTTGTCATACACCATGACATTTTTCTCAGTTTCAGGAAATAGTTTTTTCTCCCTTTAATATCTGCCTGATATCCTTCCTCCCCCTATGCAGTATTTTAGCTATGTTTTAGCATGTGTCCATTTAGAGGAACAAGACAAGACCTTTTGGATACTCTTCCAGGAATTCCACATGTGGACTTCAAGTTCCAGCTTAGAAACAAGTGAAGTGTTTTGGTCACATGTCTGAATGCTCTGAAAGCCCTTTGAGCAAAATGACAATAGGTGGAATATGTAGATCAACTCATGCACCTGAAAGCTAGATGTATATTTTACCTAGGTTAATTAGAGTTTAAGAAAAAATAGAATGTTCAGCTTAAAAAAAAAAACTTTTAAATCATATAAGATTAGCAATTTCTGAACTGTCAAATGTGTTGCTTTCTTTGGGAACTGAATGAGTATTTCTAGAGGCTTCCTAACCAAGCTGTGCAAGGTAGGCATATGGAAATCACCTCAGAGATTCCTTTCCTTGGAGTAGATGTGTACACGTGTGGGGGGTTAAAGGAGTTGGTTCACTGCTTTGGATCTGGCTGCAGCAGGGAGTCATTTCGGTAATGATCTGATTTGCCTGTGAGTTGATGAGAGCTTTTCAAGGCTTCTCCAAAGCTTGTAAACTGCAGATGAGATTTTTTGCAGTACATAGTTCTGTGGATGTGTCTTGGTATTAAATTTCCAGGAGCAGAAACTGTCCACTTCTGTGGTCCCTTCAATATGAAGGGCAGTTTTTTGGGCAGTTTTTTGGGCAGTTTTGTGGACAGTTTCTGTACAGTACAATGCCCTGGTAATTGAATTATTTGCTGTGAGGAAGGAATTTGACCTTGTTTAATCTACCTGGCTACATAACAAGCATGCTTATTTTTTAGACTTTGTAAAAAAAATACACCTAAAATTGCATTTTTTTTTAAGGGGGAAATAAAAATTAATCTGGCTGTACAGGAACTCATGTGTCTCATGTGTCCTTACAGCATTGCATCTTTAATTTGTGCTATTAGTTTCCACAGTAGCAAGGGCAGGATTTTCATAAAAATGTCATTTGGTTATGAAACTACTAAATAGCTACTAAACAACTAAATGTACATATGTTGTCCATGACTAATTGGAATTATTTTGTTTAGAAACTAATTACTCAGTTGAATGACAGTTACCCCATACAAATGGGATGCTTGCAAGCCATTTTAGCCATTTTTGGAGAAAATAGTGGGGCATGGAACAGCAGGTAAATGAGGCTCATCAGGGCAATGGAGTAGTGACTGCAACACAGGTGCTGCCTGTGAAGCAGCATCCTGCTAATTTCCCAAGTATGTGCAAAGTTACAGACCATGTTGCAGCTTGAGTGAGGAGGAGCCTTGATGCTTTAAAATGGGGGTTATGGGACTTGCAGGCTTGTGTTGATGTTGGAATTGCCAGCATGTTGGTAGCAGAGTGAGATGCTTGTATCTACCCTTGCTTTGCATTTTCAGCTTTGTGCATCTTGAACTGGTTGGACTTGCCGAGCAGCCTTCTTAGGAGTCTGGATGTCATGGGGCTAGGAAACAGATGAAAACAGTAAGAAACTACCTAGATGTGTTGAGGTGGTACTTGGTTTTATGGTAAGCTGTGCTTTCTGCAGAAGTGTGCTGTTGGGACACAGGCTACACTGAGAAAAGGAATAAATTTATTTATTTATTTATTGATAAATTTATTGATATTGAAGGGACTTTTTTAGGTAGTTTTGTGCTGCAAAATTCTGGAGGTTTTTTTGCTAAACTGTCACTTTAGAGACATTAGTGACTGAAGTGCTGCTGCAGGTAACAAAAACAATAATTTTAAAGTAAAATACAAGAGCAAGTAAGAGCAGAGGCTTTCCCTCAGGTTTCCATAGCTCTGAGATGGGCTCTTACATCAGTCTGTCCTGCGTCTCCAGCTCATGCTTTGGGAATTATGTTGATCATTTTAAATACTGAATTTTACCTGTTCTGGTTGGAATTATTTTCCTAAAATGCTCTTTTACACTGTTAAGGAATGTAAGATGTCGTGTGGGTCTGCCAGTTTGCTCAGCGCTCCCAGATAACATGTTGAAAATTGAGTAAAACTTTCTATCCGGCTGCCAGCCTTGCTAAGTTATCTTTAGATGCGAAAGGCTCTCAGAAAATCTGCTTGTAGTAGTGGATTTGCTGTGGCTCCTGGCGTGTGTGGTGGAAGTGCCAGCGAGCCCTGGGTGCTTTGCTGCACGCTCGGCGCTGTTGGACGGAGAGCTCTTGTGGTACCTGCAGCTTGGGGACCCCAGGAGCCTTCCTGGCACCTCCCAAGAGTTGGCCACAGCAAACCCAGTCTGGGTCTCTGACAGCAGAGGGCAAAGAAGGAGCGCGGTTCCAGTAAATAGAATCTGTAAGGTGTGCTCAAGGTGTGCATACTCTAAGCTTTTTAGTCATAGAAGCCTTTAAAATATTGGCCAGCTGTGACCTACAATAGAAAAATAAGAGCAATATTGTGGCAATACTTCCTATTTTGGCCCGAGTGAGTTACACATTTTTGTGGTGCCGAGACGCAAATGTAATTTGCCATTAATGCAACAGCACATATTGCAATGCAAATGCCGGGAGTTGCATGACAAGTGGTCCCACAGTCCTCAGCACTTGCTATTGATTGTGAAGTCCTAATTATTCATGCTATGCAAATTGCAGTTCTCATCTTGCTCCTTCTTGTCCACATATTTTTGATACAGGATTTGCCTGCAAACAATCTTGTTCTTTGAGCTGCGAGCCCAGGATTGTTTCTGGCAAAGTTCTTGCTGCTCTTTTGTTGAGTGAGCACTGGCTGAACCGGGCAAGCTTGGGAAGTCTGTCAGGAAGGATTCATCTCGCTCGAGTTTTTAGGTGAAGGAGCAGTTTGTGGTGCAATAAAAAAAAAAAAAAGTTTTGTCTGTCTTTTTTATATCAAGTTTCTTGTGATGCTTGTTCTCTAATCAGTTATTTGGGAGTGGTGTGTGTGTGTTTATTCATCCTAAACCTCATTTTGTGTTTCAGGTATACTAAACCACTCACCTTTGCAGACTGCATTAGTGATGAATTGCCACTGGGATGGGAAGAAGCTTACGACCCTCAGGTTGGAGTGTATTACATAGACCACAACACCAGTAAGTGACATGATATTGTGTTTTATAGAGTGATTATTTTGTGCCTGGGTTAAAAGGAAGTGAATGCAAAACCACCAAATGGCAAAGCAAATGTCCTTTAGAGTGGCTGACACAGCTTGCGGTTTGTGGAATCAGTCTCTGCGGGTCCTGCTCCAATACAGCAGTTCGTTCCCGCTGTAAAACAGGAACTGAGACCCTTTTGTTTGCTCCTTCAAATCGTCAGTGATGCTGAAGCTGATGCCAAGGACACCACTCGGAAAGATTTGGTTTTGCCAAAGAGTCTGACTAGGCAGCGGTGACTTGGAGTTTGTTCTCAGCCTGGAATTTGTCCTTGTGGCAAGATCATTGGCAGGAGTGCAAAGGTTTTGTGTTTATCTCCTGGCAGAGACAAACTCGGCGACTGCACGTATTTAGTGGAGTGCCCTGAGCTTCAAGAGTTCATTCTGTTTTTTGCTAGAGAGGAAACTTCCAGGCAGGCTTAGAATGGCATGAATAGTATCGGAGTAGTAGAAGATTGAAGTTTGGACTTAGGGCATTTTCATTCTCTGTCCTCAAACTCTGAGCTACTGTTTATCACCTCTCCTATACTGATAGCTCAGATATGCTGGGCTTTACAAGCCCTTTTGGATTGTATATGAGAATTCAAACTTAGTATTTTACTACCGAAATTGTTAGGAAATTTGTATAGTCTTGTGCTGGAATAAATCTCCCCAAAGAGAAGCCATAAACAAAATACTGTTTCTTGCAGATAACTTATTTTTCATGTTAAAGGTATTTGGCTAGCAGTATAACTTTCTGCTCTGCAGAGGCAGATGTGCCTGAGCTTGACAACAACTCTGTGTAGATGCTGTGGAGAACAATGATTTAACATTAATGATAGACTACTTCCTTGCTGATATAAAACATTTTTTTTGTGTAGTGACAAGACAAATATTTGTAGGACATTAGCCTCTAAAGCCTTTTTTATTCTCAGAGTGCAATCAAAATAGATTACATCTGCTCTCATGTCAATCTCTGTGCCTTTTAAGATTGACTTTTTTCCCGAGGTCAAATGACTTTGAGGATCACTTAGCATAGGACTGAATTAAAATATGGAAGCGAGTGGCAGATCTAAGGCACTATTCTGACTTCCGCTCTAATCATGAGGTGGAACCAAAAGAAATGGCTCCAAAAATTAGGTTCTTTGATTCTCTCTAGAGAACAACTATTGCTGTCAAGAAGCTCACAGCAGAACCATGCCTAAGCCCTTTCAGGATTAGGTTCCTGTAATTGATGCCAAGAAGAATTATCTTAAAAGAAGACATTGCTGCATGAGATGCAAGGATTTGAGATGCTTAGGCTAGAATACTGGAGGCAGAGCAGTCCACAATGCTTCCAGTGTGGTTCCACTGGTTCCAGCTTTCAGTGGTTCTCTAGGGCTTTGCTGTTTTAGACAGCAATGCTGGATTAACAGGCTCCTGCCACTTGAGTTTTACCTGTACAGTGACTTTGGAGAAGCTGCTCGTTCCCTCTCTTCTGAGCAAAACTCCTCTGGGGCTGGTTTCATTTTAGCCTGGGTCAGTTCTCTCCTCTGATTTTTCAGACAGCGATATCAAACTGTTGCAGTAGGCACAGCAGGCACTGTGGGAACTGGGATGGTCCCTCCGAGGAATAATACTTGTCAGTTTGCTGAAGTGAAGGTCACTGTCATCCCTGACCGCAGGAGAACTTGGTTCAAGCAAGCTGGAGAGGACCTTTAAAGGGAGATGGTTTTTCATTGTCCCCTTAAGGCCTTCCATTGTGAGTTGAGTATTTTTGCCTTTAATCTTTGGTTTTCCTCTTCAATCTATGAAGGAGGAAGGTGAGTGCTGATTTTTTCACTATTGTCTCAGTCTAAACTAGAGAATTAAGTCAGTCCTTTAGGATTTGTCTAAAAATGGATGTCTAGTTTTGTGCCCTTGTGCAGGGTACCCCAGACCCAAAGCCCTTCGTGTACCAGTGGCTTGCTGAAGCCTTCAAGTCTGGGGCAAAGACAGATACAAGTTGTGCATTGGAATCGGTGAGCACATGCACAGATCCGCTCACGGGCCCGAGACCCATGGGATTCTCGGGGCAGTTATTCCTGGCCCTTGCTGTTTGGAAGAGTCACAAGCTTCCAGACATGTCTAAAATCTTGCTGACACCTGGTAGACGGCAGCTGCTCTTGGCTTCTTCAGGATGCCACATACTACTATACTGGAATGAAGATTTCAATTAAAAAGGAAAACAAAATCATGGTCCTGTTTCCCAAGCCATCTTGAGTCCAAATCATGATAGCACAAACCATATCCACCTACCTTAGCTAATCAGGAGTTTCATCTTTGTGTGGCTTGTGTGAATGATCTTCTGGAGAGTCCCCAGAACATTTTTCCTCTCTAAGGTCTGCACCAGATCTGTTGTACAGGGAGGAGCTGCCAGCAGAGGCTATGAAGGGAATGGAGACAGGTTGGTTCTTGCTGCTGACTTGAAGTATTGGAGCCTAATTATCAGAAATGAGTCCAAGGACAGACCTAAATTAAATCTAAAGCCAGCAGCCATTAAAGAAAGCAAAGTGTAGAACACTTCTAACCTTCTCTCTGAGGAGAAATAAATATAATTAAATTGAATTGAGTATGCAGAAAATTCCTAATACAATATTAATGCATAGCCCTGAGTGTGTCCCACACTGCCAGAAGTTCTTTGGAACTAGATTTGTACAGAGAAGTGATAATTGTCTTGCCAGGTGCTGATGCAAGCAGGGCGAGACTGTGTTCCTCAAACTTGAAACAACATCAGCCGTATTTATGACAAGCTCAACATCAAATTAAAAACTAACAAGACAGTAAATGATACAATAACCTATATTTCTGTGGTCTTTTAATCTGGCTCTGGAATGTGTTTTGCATTTCACAGTACTTTGGGCAAACTGAGAACCCTTGATAGATTGTGACTGCATGTTTGAAAATCAAAGCTCAGCACTGCAATTAAGGGGATAAGGTTAGTGCTGTGATTACTAAAAAGAGATGAAAGAAAAATGGAAATAGTGCAATTTCAGTTGACAATTGCATAGTCCATCCTGCCCATTGCCTTGGCCTCCAAGAATTTGCCTTGTCAGGTGATGTGTTTGTGTTGGGGACACTGGTTTGCCTTGATCCTGGGTTTGCATGGAAGTTGCGCTGCCTGAGCAGAGGGGCCTGTGATGACAGCAGTTTGTGTGAAGCACAAACTCTACACACTCCTGCTCGAGGTATAGACCAGCTAGATAGTTTTTATCCTTTCTGCTCCCTTGCCCTGCCTTCCCAGGGAATTTTGTTCCTGTTCAGGACCTGCCTTGCCTCCAAGCGTGGGAAAGGGGAAGAAGCCACAAGGTTCAGCCTTGAACATACCTGTAGGGCTCCGCCTGTACAATAGAGCTGGAGCTGGGAAGTACATTTTTGTCCTTCATTCTTGTCCCTGTGTCCCTGGAAATGTTGAGGACTTTGTACCTTCTCCCCAACCTAATATCATGTGGTCAGAGCTATAGAAGTGTTGTTCATGTCCTCAAGTGTCAATCTGGATTCAAGAATGGTGTATTTGTGGGTCAAGATCTTTGTGTCCCTGCTTTTGTTATGCTGATGGTTATGCAAAGGCCTGAAATATCATCAAGAATGCTATATTTCTGTGCATAGTATTTGTAATATCAGATGAGTAAAAAGCAACACCATAAGCTGAAAATGGATGCCTTAGGTGGCAGGATGCCTGAAAGATGAAGGAGAAGATGGGAGAGGAGAGAGGTAAATGGCTGTAATTGGGGCAGAGTGGCCAGGGCAAACATCTCCATGGATTCCTTCTGTAGCTGCTGAGATCAGGGAACCTTTAGTCTCTTCGCTAATGGATTTTGATTTAAAACTGTGGCAGCTGTTTGTTTTTAATGTCTTCCTGCTTAAGTTTATTAATTTCAGAAAAAAGATTTCTTTCTGGGAAAAATCAGTATTCCACCTAGATTGGTTTGGTAGTATCTGAGTTGGATCTTAGCTACACTAATGGAAATGTTCTGGATGATAAATTTTGACTTTTAGAGCCTTCCACCTGCATGCTTGTATATCTGTTCAAGGGGTGCTTGAGAGGGCATCTCCAGGTGGCTGGCAGCAGATTTTACCTTGTTCATCTGGGAGCTGAAGTGCTGTCCCATTTGGGACAACTGGATGATGGTTGTCTCCAGAGAATGGAATTTAGGGCATAAGATTAGATAGGAGCCTGGTACAAGGGAGTGCCAGGCTCATTCAGGCGAGATGGTTGACATGTTTCCTTTTGACTGACTGACTCTGAAGTGAGACCAAGTAGGATTTTTTTTCCCTTTTTTTCTTATTTTAAGGCTTTTTTTCTAGGCCCAGGCTTAGTTGTAGTAGCCATAGCAACTTAACTGTTCCTTCTGCTCACAAGATATATATATATATATGTATGTATTTATTTAAAGCCCTAACTTCTGCAGCCTCTTGTTTTGCAGCATAACTCAAAATACCACTTGTTCTTGTATGTCCTTCCCTGCTGTTAAATCCCTGTTATTGGAATCGTTTGTTACTTTTCTCATCAGTGTGATCATGGGCAAAGTTGTGAAAATGAATATATCTCCATTGGATCAAGTTGTTTATTTCACGTCCTGTTCCTAGAATTATTGTCAAAACTTTGTAAATGCAATGGATTTAGTAAAATCCAGTGTTGGTCTAGTGCCTGCCTTGCTTAAGACCTGACTGTGCCTTCCACCATGGCAGTTTTTACTGAATATTTCAAGAGACTCCTTAATATATGCAGCTTAGATTCCTACTGATAGTTTCAAGTTTTTCCTTTCAATTAATTATTCATTTTGTGCTAACTTGGCATCGGTATTTTAGCACATTAGTTTAGACAGCTTTAGCACTGCTAGTCAACTACATATGGGAACCTGTTCCAAGCAAGCGCATGCAGTAGCTTTGAAAGAGAATGGCAACATATTTGAAAACTTTATCACAAAACTAAAAGTAGTGACATGTAATTTGCATGATTAGTGTTAGGATAGCTGCATGTCTGTGGCTGGCTTTGGTGGTTAGGAACCTCACGCAGTTTGGTTGCGTTAGGATAATGGAGATAAATGATTTAAGCTGTTTATGCCTATGTTGGCTATGTTACCCCCCACCCCAATATATTTTTTGAAGTGCCCTCTCTGAGAGGAAAACGTTTACTCCCCTTTGGTGAGGTGCTGTTTGTGCGGTTTGAGGTGCTTTAAGCACCTTGTGTGGCTTAATGACCTTGCTTTATTTGTCTTTACCTGTGGAATCTGGATGAGAAGGGTTCTTCTTTCTTCCCCTCTTGCAAATTAAAGCCTCTTGGCAGTGGAAAAAAAAGGCAACCAGCAGACAGGCTGAGTTGGTAACTACTTTCACAATGCTGCACAGTGTAGTAGAAGGCAGTTATATGGCAAGGATGTTTTCTACATGATTTTGATCAGTGAAGTATTAGAACTATTAGCTGTATTATCAAGCAGTTACAATAAGGATAAGTCCCACACTCAGTCTTACAGAGCCTATGTATTTGTATGCTTGTGCGGGTGTTTTAATAAGCAGAGTCAGGGTGGCTTCAGCAGTAGAGGAGTTGGAGAGTGCACAACATTTTTGGTGCATGTTTTTTAATGCATTGACTCAGCATGGCAGCTGATGAAAATTCATGTGAATTGGTGGTCACTTCTGAGGCGGAAAGCACAAGTATTTTTTCTCCTTTCCATCTCTGGGCTGTGTGTACGTGTGCTACTTAAATAATACCATGAATAGCGGAGCTTCACCAGGCAGCAGTGCAAGCCTGCTTGTGATTGATCTCATCTCCTCTTCTGTTTCCTCTTCAAGAAACTACCCAAATCGAGGATCCTCGTGTGCAGTGGCGGCGGGAGCAGGAACACATGCTGAAAGACTATCTTGTCCTGGCTCAAGAGGCAATTGCTGCACAGAAGGAGATCTATCAAGTGAAACAGCAGAGGCTTGAATTGGCCCAGCAAGAATATCGGCAGCTGCATGATGTTTGGGAGCACAAACTGGGCTCTCAGACCAGCTGTGAGTATTTAATGAACTCTTATCAAGTATCTTTCTTGGTCATGATCCAACTGCGATGGTAAAATGCTTGAAAATGGCCTCTGATAGGGCACTTGGGTATGTCAGACCATGTCCAATACTCGGTTTGCTCAGCTTGTATCAAAAGCAACTGTTTAGGAAACATGTGGTAAAGGGTAACTAGAATGAAAGATGGTTATGGTTGGCTCGATGCTGGAGATACTGTATAGTTTTTCAGCATGGACTCCAACAAGGTTAAACATAAGTTCTGGGCTATTTTCCTTGATGCCTCTGCCCCAAGTACAAAAATAAGGTAAGAATGCAATCTAAAAACTGTACTCTTGTGAAGACTTTGCTTTCCTGAAACCTGGCCTTCCTGGCATGGTTTGCTCACACTTCGTAGCAGCAGTGACTGTTCTTACTGCTGTCTGTCGCTATTGAGCAGACTACGTCCCCTTAGCATCTCCCCAGCCTTTTGAGGGGATAGGAGTTAGGCTTGAACCATTATTTTTGGTCCTTTAAGAATTTGTCTAGTGGTTAACAACTGTCTCACTGCTGAGCACTCAACTTTGATACTTGATCCTCCATCCTTCAATAAAGCTTATCTTCCAGTCTCTCCAAATACCCTTTTAATGTTATTTGCTTCCCTTCCTTTTACTGCTTCCTTTTTCCCTAAGTGTTCAGGCTCTTGTGTTCAGCTTGCACTCATTTTACATGCTGCTCTGCTTCAGTCTAGTTATCCGGTCTGTTTTCAGATGGTGCCAGCCTAGAGGCCCTGGTTAAGTCATTTCCTGAGAGTTCCAGAAAGTTGTGCTAGGAATTACGTACTTTGCATTCGTCTCCAGGAAGACTCATCTTAATGCTTAGTATTGTGAGCTTGCTCTTCTCGCTAGCCACATGAATGGGCCAGTTCCACTCTTACTTGTCCTGAACTGTATTTTGTGTTGGTAAATTCCACAGGCCAACTGAGTGCCTGATGTGTGTGGTTTTTTTGTTTTGGTTTTGTTCTGTGTGTCTGTGTGTGTGCGCGCTTGTGTGTTTGGCATATAAGTAACTTTGTTATTGAAGGATTCTTTTAATTGACCACTGTCCAGCCTCTTATCCCTGAAGTAAATTTTTGGTGCCTCCTCAAGAAGCAATTTCCCTTAGTATATTAAAACAGTACATGAAAAACATTGTGAACGTGAATTCAAGCGGCACGTTGCTGTCTGTCTTAAAATACGACTGGAGAAAACCAGGAGAGTTTTGTAGGGCATAAACTGATGGCTGCGAGGATTAAAATAACTGTTGCCTACAGCTACCTCTAACAACACTGCGCACTGGGGACCTTCTTTGCTTTCTGAAGCATAAGGGTTTTAGCCACCGCTGAGAGAAGAATGCTGCTCTTAATGGGACCCTGATCTAATCCAATGTGACACGTTGTGTGCTGGTCATGTTCTCAAGGCTGTGACAAGGCTTGCGTTGCGTTTTTTCAGTTTCTTAGTCTGTCTTTGTTTCTAAACATTCACTGGCTTGTTTACTTGAGGGGAAAGTCTTAAATACAGTAAACCTTCATGCAGAGTGTGCTCTTTCAGTTCTGTAAATGCCTTGGGAGGTCACACTAATCTGAATAGCTTGAATCTATTTGGGAGTCTGCAGAGTCAAGTGTTTTAACCTGGGATGAATCAAGATTTTTTTCCTAGCGTGTGCTTTTTGCATAGTACTCGACTGCACTATTGCCTTTCCCTCCTTGAAGGAGGATTGAGGAGCTTCTGGAAAATGGAAAAAAGGCCTCAGTAGTGTGGGGAAAGGGGTGCGCAGGAGTGGTGGGAGGCTTTGTGGGAGGGAAAGCGAGGAAGACAAGACTGCTAAACTTGGTGTTTTTTCTGTTCCAGTGCTCTCTGGCTCATCGTCCAGTTCTAAATATGACCCGGAGATTCTCAAAGCAGAGATTGCCACCACAAAATCCAGGGTAAGAAGTGTAAAATGGATCTTTGCTTACCACAAGTAATCTTCAGATACTTCCAAACCTCGTGACAACTATTAAAAGGAGCTACCAAAGCAATTGAAAGAGCTAATGTTGCCCATAATCTAGGAGATAAATTATTAGAATTCTCAGAAGCTGCTGCTGGACAGTGTGGGTTTTTGTTTCCATATAGGAATAGGACTTCCTCAGGAGCTGAGAGTATCTATTTCTCAGCAGAACTGCTGTGAGATGTTGAACTGCGTGCTGGCTCCTGGTGCCCAGTGGGGCTGGGGAGCTCCGTGCTTGCTCCGGAGCCTGGCAGCTGTTTTGTCTTGGCCTCGGCCTACGTTGTTAGCAGTGGCAGCTTGCTCTCGTGCACAGCTCGGTTCGGGGAGAAGGAACTCAAAATAGGTCAGTCTGGCCACTGCAGAGGAATATAAAACAGCAAGCTGTAGGGTCAGTTGATTTGCACTATGTGTATGATCATCCAGCTGTGTTACTCATGCACTGGGGCCTCCTAATTCTGTATTTTGGAGGACAACCTCTACCTTTGCACTATAACTCCAGTCTTGATGCCTAATATTTTAGTTTTGCCTGTGAAATTTTTAAATGTTACTGATTACAGTTTGTTAATGTCTGTCTCGTTGAATTCTCCTCAGCTTTTCTGCTTGTGAGGTGGGGACTTCCCTTGAGTGTCTCATTGGATGTTGCAATATCTGGCCGCTGGATAAACCCCTAACTAGTAAAAATGTCCCAAACTGATGCAGATGTGGTCAGGGCTGCTAGCTGCTGCTGCTGGGTTGAACTGATTTCCTAGGCATCTTAGGAGTACTGTCCATAGGTACCTTGGGAAGTGAATGGGTAGTGCTGTATCTAAATACTTATATCAATGTCATTCCAAAAATGTAAAAACCTTGTTACAGGTGAATAAACTCAAGAGAGAGGTAGCTCACATGAAACAGGAACTCCAGTACAAAGAGCACGGATTTCAAACGCTGAAAAAGTAAGTTTGATCTGGAAAACTTATTTTCTATATAAAATCTCTCTAGCTTTTTGTGCATACACGTTCAGGTATAACTACCTAAATAACGTAAGTTGAAATATGCTGCTGCTGATACTTAAGCACGCACAACTCTAAAATCAGAATACAGATGGGGAGTTAATTTTGGCAAATTTTTGCTTGAATATGATTGGCCACACTGGAACTAACTTCATGGCAAATTGGTTTTAGGCCAAGATCATGTCAATTAAATGGTGTTCTTTTTTACTTGCTATTGCTTAATGCCTGTTGGCACAATACAGTCTCTTGCTTTGATTCTGAGTCACTGTTTTAGGGCACAGAGGAAAAAGTTGGGCTAGAGAAGCAGGGAGAGGAAGAGTTTGAGATACTTAACTGTGTATGAATAAGTAGCTGGCATGTTTCAAGTAATGTCACTGGTTAATCTCAATGAGTTTTTATAAACATCAACTTCAGTAGAATTCCTCTGAGAAGAAGCAAGGATGATGTCGCCAGTAATTGGATTATGCAAGAAATATATCTCTGTATGTGAGGTCTGTGTCTGGTTTCAAAGATGTGACTTAAACCAATTTTCTTAGATGGCTAACTTGATCTTCCATGAGCTAGAAACAAGGTAGCTGTCAGCAATCTTTCCCAACACTTTGGGGATTGTGTGTGCATCCCTTTCCTCTCTTCAGAGAGTAAGGAGTCAGTGATGATGTGGCTAACTTAGGAATTATGAAGCTGCCTATGCTTCTTGGGGCGGGGGGACAGTTAATAGGGGCAGAGAGCCTTTCACTGCCTGTCTGTCTTGTTATACCTGATAAATTTTTTTGAAAAATGAATAGCAAAAGGTGTGTGTGTTTAGGATGTTTAAATTGATGGGTTTGTATCAAACTTTAACTCTCTATATTTTTTAAAACTCCTGTATAGAATTGACATGAAAATGTCTGATACTCAAGGTGGCTACAAACTTGATGAGGCGCAGGCCATCTTAAGTGAAATGAAAGCTATCAAGAAGGCCATCACTTCAGGGGAGAAGGAAAAACAAGACCTCATTCAGGTACTGAAGCAACAGAATGTTATGATATTTTAAGGTTCCCAAATATTGGTATAGTGAATTTTTGAGAACAAAGTATTGGAGTAGTTTAGGCATTTGGTATTTCAAAAGCATAACCTAAATTTCTTATTATTGTAATAGTTGCATGTTGTGTTTGGATTGCAATCTTGGTATTCATCAGATGAAAGTGCAAAAAATCATGAGATATAAGCAGTAACAGTGGGAATTTGCTCAAGTTCTTAAAGATGGAGAAAGAACCGGCGTGTCTGTCTATTGCTATCAAAGAGTGGGTCTGAAGAAGCCATGTAAAGGTGGTGGCCTGTGTGGTCTGCCATTCCCAGGAGACTACAGGCAGCCTGTCTGTATCAGGGCAGGATGGGCAGTGGGTTAGTGCTCTTGTGCCCTCAGACTCAAGGGCTCCTTTTTGCTGTAGGAAGTGTAACCTGGTCATGCTCAACATCATGCTTGTAGGATCCATCTGCAATGCATGCAGTGAACACAGGCGTGTTGATTATGTGGTTTGAACTCGTGTGATGTGGCACTGAAGTGTTTTAAGCAAAAATCAACTCATCTGACTAACTTCATTTTAGAGCTTAGCCAGGTTAAAAGAGAGCTTCGTGAATGACAGAGGATCCCAGTCGGAGCTGTGGGCCAGCAGCGTGTCCTTGGAGAGCTCCAGCCCTTTGTTACCCAGGCAGTACCTGGACGTCAGCTCCCAGACGGACGTTTCTGGAAATGTGAGTAATGTGGGAGAAACCAACTGTGTACAGAAGCGTTCCTCTCAACAAGAAATTGTACTGCCTTAATGCAAGTCTTCAAGCAGGGACAAAAATCCATGAGATTTTAGGTTCTACTGGTTTGAATGTTAGCATAGCTTTCACTTTCATGTGCCCTGCTAATGTATCTCTAAAGGCAGCCAGCTATTCCTTCACGCTTAGTCCATCAGAAGAAAACAGGTGGGAATAAAAAATAGTTTTGCCTCTAGATACATCTTCTTGAGGCACTAGTATTCTAAGTTCTTCATAACAGTGTTACACTACTAGAGAAGAAACACTGTGCAGCTACATATGGACTAAGCTGTCACTAGGACTCTTTGCTTAAGAGAGTGCATTTTATTTTTAGTTTGTGAGTATTGTGAGAAGGTGGTGGCATATGGGCAGATATTTTGATGCTATCGAGCGTATGTGGTACTTTGTAAAAATTCATTCCTACTTCTGCAATGAAATCATAACTGGCAGGTTTGTGCAAGCCTTAGCAAGAACCTGACCTGCGTTGTAGGTTTTTGGGACATGACACCCTCTCTTGGGAATCTTTGCTTAAAAGCTTGTAGTTATTTTCAGTGTGAGCTGCTCCAATCATTAAAGATCTGCAGATCTGAGCTTGATGAAATGTCCTTTGTCTTGAAGATTCACAACCCAGAAGAATGTGTTGTGTAAAGCAGAATGTGTTAGAGCACTTAAAGGTGGTAACACGCCTGGGTGCTTGAAAGCAGAAGACTGAAATGCAGGAGATAGATTGTTTTATAGGATAAATTAGGCCAAAAAGCTTCTGAACCTTGTGTTCTTGTCCAAGTATGCAAACAATAATGAAGAATTTAGTCAAAAGAAATTGTTTCCTGTTCTGTGCTTCATTTACCTGGTTAAACTTATTTGCAAGATCAAACATAACTTGTAATGCGGCCATTTTTGATAAAGAATATCTAAAGATGAGTAGTTATTGGGTTGTTGATTTTATGTTTTGTCTCAGTTTATTTCAAGCAGCAATAACCAATTGGCTGAGAAAGTGAGATTACGCCTCCGATACGAAGAAGCAAAGAGAAGGTAATGATTTTGTTTGTACCTTCTGCCTATCATGCAGCTTGTTCTGTGAACAGATTCACTGGAAGTGGTGCCACTCAGCTTTATACTGAAACCAGGTGCTGAATAACACACTAATCCTTGAGCCAGTGAAGCAACAGGCTTTCTGGACTAGCGTTATCTTTTAAGAAATAAATAACCATCCTAGATGTTACTAAGGAGTGACTAATACATCAAGAACTCAGTCTGGTCACACCTGTGGGGACATAAGTGGTTTTGCTGCCTGTTGCCAATGTCTCCCCATTCCAAATAAGGCATTTCTATTGGAAGGCATCTCCCTTCCTGATTCTAAATGTCCCGAATGTTTGTGTGGTGTTGAGTCAGATAACGAGTCAGGTATATTGTATTAATGCATAATGTAGCAGACATTAGGAGAGCTGGTTTCCTTTTCTGAAAAAAATGAAGTTTTCACCATGTCTCTTTTTCCTACCTGCAACAGTTAAAACCCTAGAGCAGTTGGTGCTAAACCAGCCTGAAAAAGGGCAAAGAACAAGCACTGACAAGCCTTTAGCTCACGGTTTAGATGCAGAGAATAGGTATTGTGTCCAAAGAGATGTCAATGTTGCATCTTAGCTAGGAGATAGCAGCGGCAGCAGTCCCTGAGGCACCAACGTAATGGGGAGACGTAACTAAGTTGTCTGGAGCTTTAGATGTGCGCCAGTAATTTGGTTACGTTGCTCTTGGAGTACTTTGTGCAGTACTTTAGCTGCTTGAGCGGTGTGTTTCTTACTGGGCAGAAGTGCAGCAGTGATGAATGTTTGACAAGTCAGTGCTGAGAGGATGCCTTTCCTTTTGATTTTTGGAAAAGCAGGGATGGATGTGATGACGTTGCTATATACTGATTGTGGCTTCATGTCTTAGTGCACAGCTCCGTAGAGGCATGTGCCCTGAACTTTTTCTCAAAGAGACTAAGAATATTCCCTGTTAGAGCTATATTGCATGTAAATAGTGTTTTTTTTTTTTTTAAAGCAACCTGATATGATAATGTGATATCAATGATAACATCTAAACTTTTCTAGCGAAGTACTAGCTAGAAGTTTAAGTGAAGCCTGAGCCTCCTATTCTGCATGTTCAGCTTTGCAGACTAGTAGCTGTTTGGAAAGACTCTGCCTAACTTGGGAGTCCAGATTAACTGATGCAAACTCAGCATGGCCCATGAAAGATATTGTTCAAATTTGCAGTCAAGGAATAGTGAAGGGCTGGAGTTTTCAGCTAAGTGTCAGACGATCTGCAAAGTATTTCCTTGATGGTGATATCATTTTACTGGACTAGGAAAAATGGAATATGCAAACTTGCTTTTTAATTGAAAAGGGGAAAGGAATGATCATTTTTGTAAAGCAGGACAAAACACTGAGTGAATTTTACAAAGCTCTAAGACTTCAAAGTGCATAGAGAACAAATTCCACTGGAAAAGCTGTATCCATGCAAATGTATGCCAAAAGTGATCAGATTAATGCCAACCAATCCTCTTAAGTTCATATCCCTTCAGAATGCACAGAGGAATTCCTGGATTATTAATTAACGCCACAATGCCACTGTTAGTTCTTCACTGGAGTGCAGTGTTGCACTTAATCAGCATTCAAACAAAATAGCTCCTAAGAAGACCTAAAAAAAAGGGGAGTGTCTAATGATTATGGAATCTAAATGAATTAGAGTAAGCCATGTGCTGTGGGAGATGGCTTTAGAGGAGGAGATGAGTCTTTCCTTCAGAAAGGTGCTCTCTGTCATATCTTCTGAGTGAGGAGGCAGGTCAGTCTGTGAGACCTAATTTTAGACCTTGATTTCACAGGTGCTTTCAGGGTTAGAGGACCTCTTGGCCTCTAGAGCTTGGAAAACAAAGCTTTGTTCTTTGAGGTTGTTCAGCTGTCTTGTAGCTGTGGTTGCCGGGATCTGCATCTTGTTATTCCTTTCACTTTGGTTTTGCTAGTTATCATTGGAGTAGAATTTGCAATCTGCTTGGATATGTGCTAATTGACTTGAAACCAAGCATAAACCAAGTTCCAGAAAGGAGTTCCATAATAGTGCCTTAAGTTCACTAATTCCATCATTGGATCTCAGAACACTTTTATAAAAGTTGAACATGGAGCTTATGTTTTATGTGTGCAGAGTTCCACTGCAATTTATTAGTCTTTATAAAACCTAAATGAAAATAATAGGTAATCATTAGAAGGAGGAGATTGATGACTAGATTTTAGTCAGGTGAATTATTTTGATGTTTAACTTGTTTCATGTGGTGATGGATATTTGGCTTCTAAACTTTTGCATTCTTGGCATCTCCAACCTAGTCTGCCTTTTCTATTCCTTACTTTCACACTTGATCATTTTTAAATATGCAAGTTTTAGAAATACAATCACACAAAATGGTAGGTCTTATTCAGCTTTATTACTGTTTTCCATGAAACTAAAATTGCCCCTTCAGGTCCTGAAGAGCTTTAGGTTCATGAGCAATGAGATACAGCTGAGGGCATTACTGCCTCTGTCATACCCTATCCTGTTGTCATTTTTTTTGGCTTGCCTCTATGTTGCTGTGCAAAACTGATGATTTGCAGAGCTAACTAAGCATTTGAGATGCTTGTGATGTAGGGACTGGGCAGGCAGTTGGAGGTGAGCGCTTCCTGACCTGCCTCAAGTTGTGCTATCCTGCTTTGTCTGTCAAAACCCCTGTTTGCTTTCAGGTCTGAATTGCTGTTGATGTCTTTGCAATTGCATTTTTTCCTGAGGTGGTGTGGAAAGGCACTGCAGGTTTAGGGATTCCAAATTTCAGTGGAGATCTGGAATAGTACATAGTCAAACCAGACTGGAAATGTCATGCCAATAAGGGACTCTGGATTTAGACAGATTTTATGGCTTCTCCAATTTTTCTCCTTCTTAGGTGCCCATTACATCAGAGGCAGCCTAGTGCTTTAATACTTCTGTAACACTGCTTAGTATTGACTCAGAAACTAGGTTCTTCTAATAGTAGCATGCTTTTGGTTATTTACCTCCTTATGAAGACCAGCTTGCTCTCTAGACTTTGGAAGATCCAGTCATCTATATCCAAGGTAGATGAGTCAGAGATTAGTGAGTTCTTTTCAACAAAGTTGATGAAAGATGAGTTATTCCATATTTAATCTTCTCTGCACTGCTGTGAGGTAGTGAGCTCCTAGTCATATGGAACACCTCGACTGGAGCTCTCACCTTGTCTGGAGGCCCAGAATTTCTTACATGATGCCCTGACTGATGGGAACCACAGGTTAGTGGAGGGTCTTGGTGAGCTTCTCTGACCTGAGAGCCTTCTATAATTGGGACTACGAAAGAGGTAGTTACTCATGGTGCTTGTAAGCAGGTAAGAGGTGAATGAAGAGATTCCTCATTTAATGATTGCTGCTTTCCTTCTGTTGCAGGATAGCAAACCTGAAAATACAACTTGCTAAGCTGGACAGTGAGGCCTGGCCCGGTGTGCTGGATTCCGAGCGGGACCGTCTGATCCTGATTAATGAGAAGGAGGAACTCCTGAAAGAAATGCGATTTATTAGCCCCAGAAAATGGACTCGAGGTGAAGTGGAGAGGCTGGAGACAGAGAGAAAGCGCTTGGAGGAAGATCTTCAGACAGCCAGAGACACTCAAAGCAAAGCTCTAACTGAGAGGTAGGTTACTGGGTACAGGACAGAGCTTACATGGTTGGACCAGAGACCCTCAAGAGGCAACAGGAAATTCTCCTGGTGCAGAAGCAGGGTGCCTTCAGATTTCCAAGGACCTGTTCCTACTTAAAGGTTTTGGAAATTATCTCCCAAGAAGGGCTGCCTGAGGAAGCAATTCTTTGTTCTTACGAAGGAAGGGTTATTGTAGTGCCTTTCCCCAAAGGGATTCTAAAGGACAATATAAGAAATGTTAATGCTTAGACATAGCTATTTCAAGGATAATACTTGAAGTAGCTTGATAGATGTTAGTATACTATTCTGTTTCTGTATGTGGCCAGCTCCTGGCAGCAACTTCCACAGTTGCTGTGCAGTCTGGACCTTGATAAATGCCAACAGATGGACTTGTAAAGTTTCCCTGTCCCTTTTATATTTGCAGCATCTTTGTGATGCTTGTAGGAGCCAGCCTTTGACAGGACTGTGGGAGGTGCGTGGAATATCCTGTGAATCTCAGCTAGATGAAAGAAATGTTGTTAACTATCCTCCCCAATGTTAGTTGTATTGCAGTAGATCTCATGGGCTTGCATGTGTGGTGAGAAAGAAGAGTGCATAAGACATTGCCTACAAATACTTTACAGACTGCATATATTACTGTGGGTGGCTGTGCCAGTGTTGCTTTTAGCTGCAGTCTTTTGAATATGTGGTATGAGCACGTTGTATTCATTTTCTTTATGATTTCATATTTCATTTCCTTTAGATATTTGGTGTTCAGACTGCACATACTTTAAATAGTTTTTTCTTCAGTTTTATGGTACTAGAAAAATTCTAGGCATCTAAGAAGTCTCAGATTTCAGGGTTTTTATTAGCCTGAAATAACTATGGTTCAATGTGTTTCTGGTGTTCACTGGCAGATGAACACTTTTATTTGTGATATGGGAGCAGGCCAAGGAAACAGCAGTTCTTTGGGGAAGGGCGGCTTCTCTGGAGGCCCATAAAGTTAGAGAATGTGCACCCAAGGTCATGTTGTCTTGTTGTGTCTTAAACCAGGCCACCTGTGAAATAAAATTGAGATGTTATTTGAGGTACTTTAATGTGTATAAAGCTCTAATGAGATGGTTAGTAACTGAATCATGTAAATGTCAGCCATCCATGGGTCTAACTGAATACAAATGAAAGTGTTTATGCTGTTGCCACTGTAAGTATAAGGACACTGCTGTGTATGGCAAGCAAAATCTGCCCAACTTGTTATAAGGCCTGGTTCTAGAAACCTAGCTTTCTGTTAGCTTCTAAAGTGCTAGCTGTAACTCTTTCCCAGTTGCAAATGTTTTCAGAACCAAGGTCCACATTTTAAGAGTATTGGAATTTGATAAACATAATGAAATATTGTCCTAGTTCTGTCCAACTTAGTACTGTCTGCATTTTTGCTAACTTTGGTAGGTTTTCATAGAAGGGATTGAATTTTGTTTCATCTTCCTTTTAAATTAATATTTTAACTCTTCTTTCTCTCTTCTCTTAGATTGAAGTTGAATAGCAAAAGAAATCAACTAATCCGAGAACTGGAAGAAACAACACGATTAGTTGCAATGTTACACACTCAGCTGAAAAGGTGAGTTGGTTTTAGAGAGATTGTATGTTCCTTACCTGTACATGATGTAACCGTCATTTTCCTACCAAATTTCATGTCTCAGTTGAGTTACTGGAAGGTGTTTCTGTTACTGTAGTCACCTAAGTGCTCTCTGTAGCTCTCAGTGGAGAGCGATACCTCACGTTGAATGATTGCCTTAGAATGGAAGAAATGGACCTTGCGGAAATTACCCTAAATAAATCAGGAAATCCCTTTATTTTAAATATCTGACTTTAAGATGAGTAAGGCTAGGTGAGATACTCCCCCAGAGGGTTTGCAGTACGAAAGTACTTTTTTAAACTATGTTAAAAAGACTATCTCTCACAGCAAGCAAAGTGAATCTCACTAATGCAAGTATGTTTTGTATTTGTCATGAGTGTCATGAAGTTTTTCAAAATTAAGGATGCTGCTGCTTGCAATAGAGACCATGTATTGTGGCATGGAAGAGTTTGTTGTGGTCCATGATGGGACCCAGGAGGTTTCTGAAGTCGCACTGACTTCTTGTTCAGCCGTGGCTTCAGAGAGCTCAGCATCTCTGTACATAGGGACAAATGCATGTCAGACACGAAGGCTGTGTCAGATTTTTGATGGGAAACCCAACGTTTGTGGGGCTGAGGTGTTTTCCTACATTGTATGTACTGAATTTGCTCTGTTCTTAGCTTCTACTCCCCTTGGATTCTGTTTCATTTAATGAAGATAATGAAAAGACTGGGAAGAAATCAGTGCGAGACTGACATGACAGTAAATAAGCCACCATGGAGAATAACTATCTGTGATGCTCTCATGCAGTGGAACTGCGTCATATTTTCATTTTATCTAGCTGATTAGGGGTCTCTCGAGGTGACTGAGAAGCATGTATATCTAATTGTTTTCCTAACTATATGCACTGTGTTCTTGACGGGCTCTCGATGAGCATTTGTTTTTAACACCGTAATGCAAAGTGCTTTGCATGCAAAGGTAGGCTCCAAAATGAACCAAGATTGTTGGTAGGAAAGTTTTTTTTTTTTTTTTTTAAATCACGTTTTATAGTGAAATACACAAGAGCTGCAACCCTATTAGTCCTGCCTAGGTTGATAGTCACTGCCAAGATGTGGAACCTGTTACCCCATTTATGTTATGTTTTAACCCAAAGGCTTTTTTTGACAAGTGTCATATGTTGCACCTCTGCCATACAAATGCAGAAGGTATTTAGTAAGGAAATCGGCCTGAATGCTGCCTAATTGTCTTGTTCTCAAAGCCCTGAGCATAATTATATGGGCTTAGCTTCTACCATTTATTCTGTAAATAAGAAATGATGGATATTAGTCCTATTAAGTACCATCCTCTTTCCTTGTAAATGAAACAGGTTCTTAGCCACTTACGTGGAAGTTTTTTTGACCAGCTATTTCTTACCAGAAGTGAGGGTTTAGTCTTCAGTAAAGAGATGTGTAATATCTGGAGCAATGAAGTTCTTTTAAATAGAATTTCTAAGGATGCTATCTATTAGAGTAGTTGAGTATTGATGGGATCTAATTCTAACAAGTTCTCCGCCCATGAGTTACTATTAGCCTAAATGGATTATGTGAGTAAAGATATTTCATCTTAAGCTTCATCTCATACTCTGGACAAGAGAAATGAACAAAACTACATAACCTCAGTAAAGAAACATGCCAAAACAGGAATTTGAAATTGCATATAACCTTCTCATTCTGGTTTTGATGTAAAAGTCGATGCAGTAGTTCTATTATGAAACAAAAGACCCAAGACTGACGGAAAACTAAGCAGAATGGTTTTCTACAAGCTTCCTGCACGTGCTCCTGCCAGCATGTCCAATTTGTACCATGCTCAGCCACGTAGCCTGATAACCTCTGGGCAGAAAACTTTGTGCTGATGTGTCAGAGTTCTCATCTCAACAGCCTTCTATTCAGCACCTGCCTAAAATTGAATTTACTCCCTGTTACATTCTGCAATTAGGTCTCTAGGGGTCAATGGCTTCTGTGAATTGATTTCACACTCCAGGCTTAACTTGTTGCTTGCACTTGTGGCCTCTGATATTGTGTAGCTGTCTGCCGTGCACATAGATAAATCCTGACAGTTTTCTGATAACTAGTAGTTGTTGTGATGTCTAAGGGACAGTTCCAGTGAGCTGAGGTTGCCTTTTGGGTGTTGGGCAAAGATGAGGCTAAAGGAAATGATTACTCTGTGGACGGATGGCTGGTTACAAGGACTTCTGGTTCATCTTGTGCGTGGAGTTTGCTGGCTTTCACAGTCAAGTTGCGAGGCTAACAAGAACCACAGTTTGTCCAGGATGTTGGGACGAATATTGCTACTAATTTGACTGTTTTGAATCTGTTTACTAAAGCTGTTTTGGCTAAGCTCTTTTGATTCTTCAGAGATGCATGTGGTAGGCTGAAAAATGTGAATGAAATACAGGATTTTAATTGAAATGTATCCTGACTTTTTGGGTAGACTGTGGTTCTGAGTTGTCTGGATACTAATGCACGTGGACAAGGCTATCAAAGTAAAAAGTCCTGTGTGGAATAGATGGTTTAAGAATATTGTTGTGTTTTTCTCACCAGTTGGGATGTGCAGTTTATGACTTTCTGACTTGTGTTTCCTTCAGTCTCTCTACCAGCATGCTTTCCCTCTCTTCGAGTAGCAGCCCTGGTTCCCTTGCATCTAGCAGAGGATCTCTTGCCACCTCCAGCCAGGATTCTTCCACCTCAGCCAGTTTCACCGATCTTTATTATGAGCAACTGGAACAGTTGGAGCAGTTGGACTCGGACTATCAAAACAAAATTGACTTCTTAGAAGGAGCCACTGGATTTAGACCGTCAGGCTGTATCACCACTATTCATGAAAACGAGGTAGCAAAAACTCACAAAGCAGATGCCACCAGCCGTGTCCAGGCTTTGAGATCGTTGTCCGGTACCCCCAAATCGATGACATCGCTATCTCCAAGGTCATCTCTGTCTTCTCCATCTCCACCTTGTTCTCCATTGGTGATAGACCCACTTCTGAGTGGTGATGCCTTTTCAAGCCATATGGATTTTGATGATGCAGAGATAAGTACAAATCTCTCGGAACTCACCCTAAGCATTGGGAGTGGAAACTATAGGCTAGAAGAGCCTAGAGCAGGAGATAAACATCTAGGTCAAGGTATGGTAACAAAGTATTCTCATGCATGTGTGTGTGTTCAATGTGATTTATGAAGTATTAGGAAGTAAGTATTTAAGGAGCCATCTCGTGATAAGTTTTGTGTTTAAAAACGTTATGTTCTGTGCTCTGCGGGAGAAGAAATTGGTATATTAATTTATCCTTAAGACATACCACCAACCCAAGTCTTGCAGAAGACAATATCTAGGTGGTTTTTGGTGCATGTATATGGATGTGTGCACACATGAGAAGTAATCAGAGTGACTGTGATGAGCTGCTGGATTTAATTTGGCACTTGACTACTCTGTGATGAGCGACTCGGTCACAAATTGGGTGATGCATAATGTCAAACTGAAGAAAAGTTTTTGGCTAACCCTCTGAGGAAGGGTGAGGAAAAGCTGTTCAACTTAGCAGGTGAAAATGATAATACAAATTGCTCCCTGCCACCTCAGCGTACATGAAATGTTGTTCTGCTTCCCAGTAAATAAGGAGTAATGAATTCATTAACTTGAGCCATGCAGACGTGTCAGGGCTGTGCTTTGGATTTCTGCTGTTTTGAGGACGACGGTCTCTTAGCAACCATGCAGTCTTTAGATTATAAGCATGGGACGTTCAGAGATAGTAGATGTTCTGATATGTACATATAACTCATTCGTGGGTGAATAATGCTTATATCCTTTAGAGCAGAAGCCCTGTGTAAGTAGGTTAAAAGCAGTAGAACAGAGTGCAGTCATTCGAGAGCTAGGACCTACATGAAGATCTCCTCAACTCTAGTAAGGTTATATCCAGTGGATGTGCTTCTGTGTGTAACTACAGGGAAGAAAAAGCCCTCAGCTGCAGAGCTTTCAAGGCATGCTACAGCTAGGGCAGTTCACTTAGTTTCAGAGAGGTGAAATCTATGTGAATCAAGGGAACTAGTGCTGTGGTGTTGCTTTTTTTTCTGTAATGGTCCTCACTGGCAAGACTGAAACCGTTTAAAATTCAATAGAAGACACAATTGCGGATTTTTTGCTTTGAATTGCACTTTCCTACCAGCAAGAGATACTTAAGGATTTGAGTAGGAAACAGTAATTATTCTTATTAGTACTGGGTGCTGATGAGTTTTAACCTTTTTAGCTCTTCAAGATTTGTCAAGGCTGTTTAAGTGAAAGCTAAGGTGTTAAGCAGATTAAGTGATTATTACTGTTACTCAGTCAGCAGACAAAATAATCACCGTAAGTAGTTTATTTCAGGGCAATAATGAGATGAGGTTTTTACTCTTCAGGCATTTTGCACACAGCTCAGTGTAACACCCAGCCTGAGGTGGCTGGTTCTTATGGAGTTAGTGCTTGGCCTCACAGGAAAAACATGCTCACATGCTCCTGTAAGTAGAGCTAAACAGTATATATCTGAGAGGTTTGCTTTTCTTTCTGTTAGACATTCCTGTTACTTTTCAAGTTGCTCTCAATGGGTGGTGTGAACGAATGCATAGGCTGTTGGCATGTGGTGCTAAATGTATCCTGTAGCCTTCGAAACACATAGTGTTAGGGAGGTCATACCCATTTATATGTGCGTGGTGTCATGCTGCCCAAGCCCTACTGGCATCTAAGTTGCATGCAAAATCCTGCAGGAATTGATTTAAATCGATCTGGATGTGCCAAACATTAATTTTCTGACACAAAATCAAGTTATTATTTGAACCATTGTGGGCTACAATGCAGAAATATTTTGTTTACTGAAGTGGTAGTTGTACAAAAACTGCTAACAATTGCAGTTCTTTGGGGAAAAGGTGTGATGAGGACAGTGACCCACACTGCATCTTCTGCAAGTCTCGTCTTGGTGTGTCCATCAGCCTGTGGGGGGCAAATAGGCAGAAAGCGAAGAGAAGGATTTAAATCCTTGACAGGAGAGATGAAAAACATCTAGGGAGCGTGAGGAGTCTGCTGGTGGGCCTTGGAGTTCTGTGCTGGGGTTGAACTGTAGAGCAGTGCGGCTGTCTGCTGCTGAGATGCCCCCAACACATTGCAACACTTCCCAGCTTCTTTTCATGTGGTAATTTGAGCATCCTATAGGACTCTAAGCACTGTTGCTGTGACTCAGTGTTGTGTTTTACGTGTCTGTGGTGCTACCCAAGGTGTCACCTTTATTGCCTAAACAGAGCTGTGGTCTTGCCTCTGAATTTGGCAGATACTATCTTTAATTTTTTTGGTTTTGTTTTTCCCCCGTGCAGGGCAGGCCCCCTTCTCCCTTGAATGCTTGTCCCATTTTTGATCTGTCTTGGAGCTCTGGCTGAGCTGTTCCCTTCCTGGAAGCACAAAACCCAGGCTGTGTTTGATGTGCGGGGAGCTGGCCCAGGGCCCTCGCAGCGCCGCTGCCCCTCGCCTGCCTCTGCTCCGGGCGATTTGCATTGGGAGCACCAGACCGCCCTCGTACCACCTCAATGGAGTTGCCCCTGAAAAGATATAAATAGGAAATGGCAAAAACAATGTAGCCAGTATTAGAATTAAACTTCCTTAATTGCAAAGCTACTAACCCAAAAAAGAGGCTGGAAAAGGGCAGAATGAAGCTCAGTCGTGGAGATGAATCCCCGTCCAAGGGAACAATAGCTCACGCAGGGGCACTGAAAGGCTCCCTTCATTCCTCTTGGCCACAAGGTACTCGGGTGAAGTGATGAAAAAGGAATGCTTTCTGGGTCGAAGTGCTTAAATGGCACTGGAAATGTAAGGAGAGAAAGGGCTGAAGAGTGTGGAGACCGCTTGGTGGTGGGTGGTGTTCTTCCTAATCGGGAAGCTTAATGGGAAAAGATTTCTGGGTTGGCGTTTCTGGGAGCGGTGCATAAACTGCGCCCAGCTCAGTCTAGAAAGGCAACCAGCAGGGAAGAAATAATTTTCATGTTAAAAGCCATGGAATAAGTACTAAGCAGCACTGAAGAAAGAAAGATTGCTTGGGAACCTGCTTGCCTGCCTCCGGAATAGCCCTGTCCTTCAAAAGGATTGCAGGAGGAGGAGAAAGATTAGGCCTGGGAATGCCGGTGTTAAATATATCCATTCATTTCTGTTAACGCTTTATCTCTTGTGTTACAGATGATAACTCTGATTCATGTAGTTTGAGCTACAAGAAAAGAGATCTGAAATGTTTTTTTCTCCCACAGTTCCATGGGATTACTGAAAGAAAAATCTAATTCCATCAGTACTGTCAAAAAAAAAAAAATAGGTTGACCTAAAAGCTCCTGTGTGAGCTCGGTGTTTGTTCAAGAGCTCTTTTTGGTATCCGTGTTAGTCGTAGCACCCTCTGCAGTCAGCTGGGATGCGGGTCTGTACGTAACTGTATGGTCCTACGTTGGGCTTGCTCAGCCAATGTCTTCCAAATCAGTTTGTCAGTCTTGAGCTAGTTATATGACCATGTGCAAAGGTTTTCTTTAGAATAAATTCGTGTAGGATGAAAACCATCCATGGACTGGGAGGAGCATGTGCTGCAGGAAAGAGGGGCCTCTTCTAAAACATGGAAATCATTGGGCAGATATACACGACTATATTTCTGCTTGGAGGCTGCAGTCGCCCTCAGAGTCAGTCCCTCCGTCCCAAAGTGCTGGCACTGAGGCTGAGTCCCTATAGCTGTCTAAAGATTCCATTCTCTGAGGCAGTCTTGGGTTTCTTGTAAGCACTAACTTAGCTCTAAAAGGTGAAGTTCACCATACTCCTGTCCTCTCTGTGTTCAGAAATGTGTTGTTATGCAATAATATTTGGGTGCAAATAAAACTTGCAACTCAAGGGGAGAAGAGAAAAAAAAATGTACCTGAGCCAAGTATTTTGCTTCCATTAACATGTGTTTTTTTTTTTTTTTTTTTTTTCCTGTTTTTTTTCCATAGGTTTAAACACGGCTGGAGGGGCAGCACTGAAGGTGGCGTGTGTGTCTGCTGCGGTGTCTGATGAATCTGTCGCTGGAGATAGCGGGGTATATGAGGCATCCGTACAAAGGTAGGCATCAGGGCTTTCTCTGGGAAGAAGCTAATAGTTCAGCTTTGTGTGCAGGGATCGACTGGAACATTCTACGTATTATAGTACTTTTTGCCATTTTGATGACTAAGGTCTTTGCTTCATTTTTGAAGAAGAAACTGTAAGCAAGCTCAACTTGATTATAAGGAATGTCCCATGTTTCCCGTTGTAAAAATAGATGAAAATCAGGCTGTTGCTTTTTCTCCTTATGGAGAATAATTTGGAAGCGCTGATCCATTTCTGAAGATACTAGTATCTTCATTAGCACAGCCTTAACCATGTCAGCAGGGAGAACTCTCTGGCAGGTGTAAAATTCCCGTCTTGGCAACCAGTCAGTCCAGTGTCCATGAGAGCCTTATATCAGCATAAATGGAATTTGAGATGTTTATAAGGTAGCCAGCATTCTGTTCAGAAACACCTTGATTTCATAGAATCATAGAATGCCTAAGGTTGGAAGGGACCTCTAGAGGTCATCTAGTCCAACCCCCCTGCACACGC
>JAWLRI010001026.1:1950517-1962293 GCA_034781795.1 Crypturellus tataupa
GGGGTGAGGTGGGCCGTGGAGGGGGTCTCCTGCCACCTCGAGTAGGGACCTTTATCCATTGTTGATCACCCCTCGATTTGCCTCATGGATGTTATGTACTAGGATTGTGTTCCTGCTTGCTTGAATTCAACATTCAGTTCCTCCAGGATTTTTCCTTCTAAGTAGATAGTGCACTTGGAAAAGGAACTTATTGCTCCTTCCGAGTGTCCAAACCTACCCTTCTGCTTGCTAAATTGACTTGGAATAGTGTAACAAAATTCACTGGAAGGTGGTTTTCTTATGAACATGTAACTTTTTTTTTCTTATTTTTTTTGTTGACATCCCAGTGCATACCTGAATTTTTTCATGTTTCTTAATATTTGGGTTGTTGAGTTGGCAGCCTTTCTGTGTAGTATGTGCTGAGGATAGGTACAATATATTATGTCCTCTCTAGCTGAAAGGAAATGAACTGCAGAAACATGCTAAGTAATGTGAAACACAGGAGACTTGTTAATTCTAGCATCAAGGTTGAGAATAAACATCATACTAAATGTGGAATTTCTTGGATCATGGATCCCTCTGAGTAGCAGGGCAGTGTGACACTATCCTGTTTCATGTGCTGCAGTATTTTCTGTCTTTGAGTCAATAAAATGATGAAATGCTTTGGGGGATTTACGGTGTATAAAACTCTAAAGAGAGCAGTGGCAGGAAAATTTACTCAGCTAGCTCTTTCAAAGAAGACCAGTCAGTCTACTCTGTTAGCTAAGATGCGTAGGGCAGTTGAATTTCTTTAAGAATCAAAGAAATGACTTAAAATCTAAGCAAACTTGCAGATTTAGGTCTGTCTGTTCTGGAAATCCAGTATTCTTACCTGAAATGCAGTTAAAGGGCCCATGGAGGAAAGGGGAAAAACAGTGGCCTTTTATTTTCCCTACAGAACCTTTTGTGTGGCTCTTTTATTGACAGTGAAAGGATAAGACCTATGACTTTGCTGATAGGATGCTTGGTGCATGTTGCTCTAAAATGTTTTCTACTTTTACTGCTAGTTATTCTGCAAAATCCTTACACCCTCTTCCTGAATGGTAGGGCGGCAGAGGAGATGCGACAAATGCGAGCTGTTCAATAATATGGTGACCAAATCCTTAACTGTCTTTGATTTCTTACAGACCATGTGTGTCAGAAATGGTGTTTGACAGTGATGATGCAGAAGCAGTTGGGACTGCTAAGGTGCAAATTGCGATGAAGTAAGCCCTACATTTCCTAAGTTGTATTTTCCTTCTTGTGAATATGTGATTTAAGATAACACTTCTTGATCTGCTTTCTTATTCTATTAATAAATTGCACTCTCTGTAGTGTAATTTATATATGTCTCTGGGCCCTGTTTGACCTGATGAGTGTTTTTAAGACCAGTGGAAATCTACTGGTGATAAGTGTGGTATGATGTTGCAAACCAGGAATGGGAGGAATGACTCCTCTGGGCTGGACAAAGCATTTTGTGGACTCCTGTCTCCTTTAATGCGCAACTTTGAGGGAAAGACTGATGAAGGTAAAAGGCATTTGTGGTGATTTACCACATCTGAACTCTGCAAGTAGTGTGCAAGATGTAGACTGGGCAGATGACCTTGGAGAACTTGTGTGAAATGGAGAAAAATCTAGTACAAACCTGTATGGTGTCAATACAATGGTAACCCCTAATGCCTTCTCTGTTATTGTGCCTGATTCATCAAGTGTTTTTAACCTATAGGGTTTTTATATTAAATGGTAGTTGTGTAGGGTCTTTAAAAGGTTTTAATTGGAATACAGAAATCTAATCAGAAACCAGAACGAAATGTATTAGGTCCAATTTCTAATACCTTTTATCTGTGAAATTGTAAGTATGAATGCAAGCATTTCTGGGTTTTCTTGCAGTAAAACTTCAGGTAATATGAAACTGAAATTGATAAGGTGATAAAGGAGCAGCTCAGGCTCCCGTGATAACGGTCTTGTTTATAAATACTTAATGAGGAGTTTTTAGGTTAGTGAAACAAGTGGGATACTTTTTCATGCAGTGTAAGGCAGATTTCTACAGTAATTTTTTTTCTTAATTCATTCAGGTATGATGACAAAAATAAACAATTTGCAATACTCATCATTCAGCTGAGTAATGCTCCAGCCCTGATGTTACCCCAAGATCAGAAAGTGTAAGTAGGTGAAATAAAAATGCTTGACTAATTGTGTTAGATTCTAGATGCAACTGATCAGTCACTTGGCTTGTGTTTTTATCATTTTTAAGTATTTACCCCTTCTGAAGTATTTGTACCTTGTCGTGTGTAGTATCATTTGTCAAGTCATGCACCCACCAACTGAGCTTGAGGAGAGCAACCCTGGACCTCCTCAGGGACCTTCTTGACAGGTCTCCTGTAATACCATCAAGGCAAATTCTAGAAACACGGGATAGACAAGCAGTGAGTGAAGCGGATGGAAAACTGGCTGCAAGGCAGAGCTCAAAGGGTTTCACTTGGTGGTGCAAAGTCCCATCGGAGGCCGGTAGCCAGCATCCTACCCATCTCGTTGGACCTCCTCATCAATGACCTGGATGAAGGGACGGAGTGCCATTTTGCTAGTGATCTCCAGAGTTTCTTGTGATCTCAACCCCTCTGTAATTCAATGGGGAAACTTAGAGCTTCTACCAACTTTGTTTTTAGCTAAACATTTTTGAATCTTATTGTGCTGAATGCTGATATATTTGGTTCTTTTTTTGCATCGTCATTTCTGCCTGTACAGGGTACATTATCAGTCTGCAAATTCTGCAGATGTAAATCTTTAATAAAAGGTAATCCTGTGATGGTTGCTTATGACATGAAGTAGAGGCAAATGTAGAGGATTTTGTATTGCTTTGTATCACTGATTTTGGGGTAAGAGATGATCGTTTTGATCTTTTTCAGATCACTGATTTTGGAAAAAGGAGGAGAGTCTCAGTGCTTAAAATGAATTGTTCACTAACAGAGCTGAGGTCCTCTTGCAACAGAGGTACGGTGCCAGTTTCTACAGTAGTACCAATTTCTGTTTTTTTTTTCAACAGGAACATTCGCGTGGCCATTCTTCCCTGTTCAGAAAGCACAAGTTGCTTGTTTCGCACAAAACCAGTGGAAGCTTCGGACAATCTTGTGTACAATGAAGCATTTTGGGTTTCTATTTCCTACCCAGCATTATGCCAGAAGACTTTAAGAGTTGATGTTTGCACCGTAGATAAATCTCACCTTGAAGAATGTCTGGTTAGTGTTTATCTCTATTTGAAAAATTATTGGGGGTGTATTTGTACAAAATTATAAACTCTGAGGAGTGACAATGCCTGAGAGCTTTCTTGATTTTGCCCTGTGATCTCTCCCGGCTGGCAGGGCAGGAAAAAATCGATCAGAATGATTGTTATTGTGAAGAAAACTCACTAGATGAAAGCTTGTTCCTACTATTGATACTACTACTACAACTACTGATAACTGTTACAGACTACTAGATTTATCTTTTCCCATGATGTAATGTGAAAGCCTTGCTAATTTTCCTTCTGTTAGGAAGCACACATTGTAATTGAGGTGAGAATGGACGACTTCCAGGATTTTGGAAGCCAGCTATAGAATATGGAAAAACTCCTTAAGGGATTTTTTAAGACTGTTATTGAACTTCACTATTAAAATCTGTGTAGCTTTCGAATGATGGTATGTCCATAGGCCTGTATGTTAAAGAACTGTTTTGCTATCTAGTTTTGCTGGGCAAGCTCATTTCAATAGAACTTCCTTGGGTGTAGTTCTGTGCTCTAGATCACAAGTGGAGTGTGTTGAATTGAGACCTGAGCAACAGCTATGCTATAGAAAAGTTGATGTCGGTTCATTTAAATACCACACGAAAGTTGTGGGAATTTTTTGTTTGTTTGTTTCTGCTTTCAACAGGGTGGCACACAGATTAGCCTGGCTGAAACATGTAGATCCGGAGAGAAATCAACCCGCTGGTACAACCTGCTAAGTTACAAATATCTGCAGAAGCAGAATAGGAAAAATAAACAAGGGAACATGCATTCTGAAGTATCCTGCACTGGAAAAACAGTAAGAATTACTGCCTAAGTAAAGATCTCTTAAACTCTCTCTCTGTGGGGTGTGCTGTGTAGAAGGTTAAAAGGGTTGGGTCTGGTTAAAGGCCAGTGAGTAGGTATTCAGAACTATTGTCTTGGACACAGCACAGCAAAATAATTGGAATGCTGATCAGTTATGCCCTTGTCTTGGCCAAATACTTACTGAAATCTGCTACTTGGGAATCTGAGCAGTACAATATGTGGTCTGGTGTAAGTACTGTGTAAGCTCCTAGTTTTGTCATCTAACAGACTGCCTGAAAAATGGGCATGTAGAGATGGTACTTGCTGGGGCTTTTCTGACTGGGCAGACTGGGCGCTCTGCAGTTTGGGTGAGTAGTGTTGTTAAATGAAGCTTCTCTGCTGCAGGACTCTGTGTCTGCACTCCTGGAGCAGACGGCTGTTGAACTGGAGGCTGTGGAGAAGAAACTGGAGGAAAGCAGAAGCACTTTAACTGGTGGAGAAAGCTGGTAGGTAACAGGGCACTCTCTCACTGTAATGGAGATAACAGTTAAGGAATTGGGTCTCATGCGGAATGTGTAGAGAAGAAAAAAAGCCAATGATAAGAAGTTCTGGGAAGCTTATCTTCTGTTCTGGAGGTTGCTTGGAAAATGAGAACCAAGCTGAAAAACATGAAAAATAGAGTACAAATATGCTGATTGAGACATGTGCAGTGTTGCATGGACCTCCATGAAAGCTTCACTACATGCTGCAGGGCTTTGAATCAACTTTGTTGTCATTTACCTACTTCAGCTTTTGGTTTTATTAGTGAAATGTAATCCTTGACATAAAAAGGAAACCTGACCAAAGGGCTGGGAGAAGCCAGCAGTGAGTCCAGAGGTGCTGAAAAGGATGTCGAAGGATATTTTTGTCTCATTTCGCTTGGTAAACAGAGAGATGAAATGTGTCCTCACATTCAGACACGTACTATCTTAATTCAGACCATGGGCCTGGAGCCTGAGCTGTCTCACTTTGCATTTGAAGAAAGACTATAATAAAGTCTTTGGCTGTAGGGGTAGCCTTCTGGTGCAGTTACACTCCAGGTGGCTCATTGCCTTGTAAAACTGTGTTCTCTGTAATCTGAGGGGCTGTAGTACCTGTCAGGTGCAGGCAATGGCCTCAGTTCAGCAAGTTGTGCTAAATAACTACCTGCTGGAACACCAGTGTATTGTACTTAAAACTTTCTGTTCAGTAAGATAAGCACTTCTTATTGCAGGCAAGATGAAGAGGTTCCTGAGCAGGATGAGACCAGTGAGAATGAAGCGGAGGAGGAGGAGGAAGAAGAATTTTGTGCTGAAAAGTCGCTGTGGGAAACGGAAGAAAGTCTGAATTCCCAGCTGCACGTAGAGATATCAGTGAAGGTAAAGTCAAGGGCCATTCAAATGGAAAGGGCCACTGCAATAAGGAAATACTTGTAGCTATTTGATTTGTGTTCTGTTTTTGGCCAAGTCTCAAAGCTTATGGCAAAATCGAGTGTCTGGCTGTAGAAGTTCATGGGCCTACAGCTTGACTGTGCAGACTTGCTCTTGTAGAAAGCTGTCATGGTTTGGTATAAGCAAATAGTCATTTTTATGCTTCTCGGAGCAGTTAGCTGTTTTCCTTTGTGAGCACAGGGCGTTATTAATGTGGCTGGCTCATGCCTGCGCATCAGACATTTGCTTTGAAGGGGAAGGTGCCCTGCCAAGTTTTGTTGTGCAAAATCAAGATAGAGCTTTGTGTCCCATTGGCTATGCACCGTTTCCTCCTAACGGGAGATTTTAGGGTTGTCAGAAAGTGAGAAAACCTTGTTCTTTGATTAGAACCTCTTTTGTTGTGTGATGTTAAGATCTTGCTCCTTTCAGTTTAACACTGCTAAGGGAGCTCTTGTTTTATTTAAGCTCTTTTTTTTTTTTTTTTGTAAAGGAAGAAGTTGCTGTTGCTTACCTGACTAGGTCACCTTTGAACTATGTAGGGCTCCACCAGCTATCTGAAAGTACAGGATTTACTTTGAATGTCTTATCTACCTGAAGCAATTTTAATAAGTCCGTGACCGTTTTGTTATTGTATTGTGCAGTACCTCCTGTTTGCTCATGAAAATTTTTCATGGAAATGTGACCATGATTTTGACCTGATATGTTTTTGACTCTAGTTGTAGCCTGGCAAATCATGTGCTGTAGCATTGTTCTCTGCGCATGTGGCTGTTTGTCCACCGCAGATGCGGAATCAGTAAGGGAACGGTCTTGAAAATGATATCTCTGTTCTGTGTGCAAGAGGCTGGGCCACATCAGCGCCTTTGATCCACACAGTCAGTTGTGTTGCACAGCAGTCAATGTGCGTGGGGCCCTTAAGGAGTAATACACTTAATGGAGCAGCTTGTAAATTCAGAGATTAAAGTGTCAAGACCTGCGGCATGGCGAGGGTACCTGTGTCTGTGGCGTGTACGCCCCTGGACTGAAGGCAGACGTGGGTCTCGGGCGGCTGTCACACAGCCTGGATCCGTGCGGTTGCTGTCGTGGCAAGCTGGCATTGACGCTGTGGCTGTGTTTTTCAGGTGGATAAGGAGACCAACACAGACAGCCCCGCACAGTCTGCTACTGTAGTTCGTCCAAAAGACAAGAGAGCAGCAAATCCTCCGCAAACTCAGTTTGTCCGAGGTAGCACTATCATCCGCTCCAAAACATTTTCTCCGGGACCACAAAGTCAGTATGTGTGTCGGGTAAGGAAAATACCATCTTGGGTTAACAAGTGCTGGTTTTGCTTAAGCAGTGCACTGTATCAGTCTGCACTTAATCTGTGAATTCTTCACACCTTGAGCTGGTGCTCTGTCCAACCATCTTAAGTTTTGGTGCTCATATGTGATGCATGCAGCCTGCTGAGATGCACAAACTAGCTTGGAAGGGACTGGCTCTGGTAACATGAGCGTTTCATCCATGGTAGTACACGGTTCTCCCTGTGTGAAAAACCCTCTTGGCTTCTCAGTCATGTGAAGGTTGAGGTGGCTCTGCTCTTCCTGGTACCAAAGCACTGTGCTTTGCAGAGCTGCCTTCCTGGCACAGAATCCCTGTGCAGCTGGTGATTGCTCATGTACTCATTGACTCTGGTATGCAGGCGTCTTAGCAGAGAGCTGTAATAGACAATTCCTCTAATTAAAACTCTGGGATGAGTTTAGCTATGACTCTAACCACACCCCATTCTACTCTAGATACGTTCATCTGTTCTTAAAAACTAACAGCTCTTATTTGCTCTTCCACTTCTATGTGTAGTTGGTGCATTCAACCCAAGAGAATCTTCCTCCCTGCCCCTCCCTGGTAACAGACCACTTAGAAATGATTCTCCCTGAGTCTTAAAGCCCTGTTTCTTCCTTCTCTGGCAGAGATCAAACCGAGGGATACTCTGGTGGCTTCTAGGATTTGCTGCCAGTTAGACTACAGTGAGGGGAGAATAACGGCAACAAGCCCTCTGGCTTCAGAGAGCTGTCTCGCTTAGTGATGATTGAGACTTGTAAGACAGTGATGAGGAACCTGTGTATCTCCTGCTGCTCTAGGACTGTTTTATGTTGACCTGAACCAAGTTAGCTGCATCTACCTGACTTCAGAGGAGGCAAACATGAAAGTGTGTGATGGAATGAAAAGTTGGGTACTTGTCCAAAGTGCCTTGTATGAAAGTAGCTGAACAGGCCACGTGCTGGGAAGGGTGTCATTTTCCCAGCTTGGAAATTTTCATTCCCAGTGAATTATTTCCTGGACAGGGGATCAGCATAAACTATAAATAACTCTAAACTGCCAAGCATGCAGGCGCTGCCTTTGATCACGTGTGAGCTGCCTGAGCCAGGTGGGAACTCCATTAATTCAGCGGAGCAGCATTTGAAATGCTGGTTTCTCCGGTTCAGAAGTGGGTGCCCCCTAGGAACAAACCCTCTTTCATTCTCACTGCTGATGTGCTCAGCAGCAGAGGCGCAGGGTCCCGGCACAGGTGGAATCCACATGCCCTCTATTTTTCCACTGCCACTTTGCTGAGAAGGGAATGTGAGAATTCTGCTAGAGCTGAGCCTGTTAGAAAATCTAGAAGTGACGGCTAAAGAAAGCTGGCTGTGCATAACACGACAGCTCAGGATCCATCAAATCTAGAGGGCAGCTTAGAAGTCAACCCGTGTGCTCCTGCATTACCTTACAATACAGTTTGGTAAAGAGGAAAGGTTCTTTCTAATGAAATACTCATGTTTTGCAAATATTGCCCAAGACTGTATTACTGTTTCTTCCTACAGCTTATTGTCCTGTTTTGCCCAGCTGTGGTGTTTGCACATGAGAAGAGCGGTGAGGACAGTTCCCTGCCCTGACTTAGGGTCTTTTCCTCTGCCCCTAGTATCTTCCTACCAGGGAAAGAGAGACCTGGGTTTGTGGCAGGACCGCAGTGGACTGCACGGTGCCCACTTGCTGATTGGGGTGCATGTCTCTCCTGAAGTCTTTCACAAAACTCAACAGTTCCAAGTCCATCAGTGTTCATAGTTGCCAAGGCCACCCGATGATCTTGCTGCTAAGTGCCCTGCTTGTAATTGTTTCACTAAAAAAATGTGATTTACATTTTCAGCTGAATCGCAGTGATAGTGACAGCTCAACCCTCTCCAAAAAGCCCCCCTTTGTTCGCAATGCGATGGAGAGACGAAGTGTCAGAATGAAACGGGTAAAGTATTTTTTGTCTTTCTTACAAATAACATGTACAAGTCTACTAAAAATACTCTTTCTAAAGGATTAGCCTTAACCAACAAATCAGTTGCAAATTCTTTTGTTTATAACTTTTTCTATGTGTGAGAAGCCTCTCAAGGCAATGTTGGTTTTCAACTTCAGAAGAGGACAGGAGTGTCTAAGTTGCTAGCAGACATATAGAAAAATAAACTAGGAAGAGAGTTCTCACTTTTCTCAGTATTGTCACAGCAGAAGTAATAAAAATGGTCTTGCTATGTTGGTGGTTGTAAAATAATAGTTTAGATGATAATAAATACGAACTGGGGGAAAGGGCAGTGAGCTGGGGAATCATTAACATGAACCAAAGATGCCAATGATGGGAATCGGGCTTTTTTAATCAGAATATGGTTTTCTCGAAGTAGTTTGTTTGGTATTGTAACTGAAGTCAGGAATATGTTAGGAATCCAAAAAAAGGCATGTTTTTCTGCTGCTTGTGTATTATTTTGAGGAATGGGGGTTAGTTTTCCAAGCGAGATGCACTTGGAAACAGGCTTTTCTGTCCTGAGATGGGTTGAGAAGCAGGATCGATAAGGGTTCTTTGCACTAGAGAAAAGTCTTGGAGAAAAGGGTTATGTTACGTGATGTACTTTCCCTTTGAAAGGGGAGATGCAGACACATCTTTTCATTGTATTTATAACACCCCCCTACAACTTCCCCCTTTTTTTCCTTAGCCTTCGATTAAGTCTTTCAGTACAGAGCGTCTCATCCGCACTTCCCTAGACCTGGAGCTGGACCTGCAGGCTTCAAAAACCTGGCACGATCGGCTAGTCCAGGAGATCTCCGTGCTTAAAGAACTCAAGGAACAGTTAGAACGAGCTCAGAGTCAAGGTGAAAAGGAGCTGCCACAGTGGGTGAAGGATGATGAGAGGTTTCGGCTGCTGCTGAGATTAGTGGAAAAACGAGTAAGTAATAGCTGGCCTTAGATTGTATTCAACACATGGGAGAAGTGGGATTTGGGAAACATCACTTTGGACAGCCAGAAATTAAACTTTAGCCCTGTAGTAGCCCCTCATCTTCCTGGTCTTAGGGCTTCATGAAGCAAGCTGTTGATAATGAAAGTTGCACTCGTTGGTGACTGTCTGGCTATTTTCAAATGTGTTGTGAACTGTGGTATTTCCAAACTGCAGAGTGTGTTTGTGCCTTCCCATAAATGTGAAGGGTAGGAATGCAGCTCCTGCAGCTTTTACTCTTTGCTGACCTAAGGTGGTATAGTAACGAGTTGGCACAAGTTGTTGGAGCAGAACTCGAAAAGGGTCTTCTGGCATGAACACATATAAAAACTTTCTGAGAAAATGAAGAGAAAAGCTGTTTGTAAACCGTAATTCAGGAGCACGGCCAAAATGTGCCATTTTAGCTCCTGTGGCTGGTGAATGCAGCCAGTTCTTTGCAAACCCCTTAAACTGAACGGCTGAACTAGCTTACTGCATTTAACAGTTTGCTGGGATGAAGGGATTCCTCATGGGAACAAATGCATTTTTTTCCATTACTCATTTAGACAGAGAAAGCGGAACACAAGTGTGAGCTCAAAGCCGATAAAATGATGAGAGCAGCTGCCAAGGATGTGCACAGGCTACGAGGACAGAGCCGGAAGGAGCCCTTGGAAGTACAGTCATTCAGGTAGGGGCACCCATAAAGCACAGGAAGGCTCAAGTACAGCTATGATTTTTCTCTGGATGACTAAGATGCTGATCAGGAAAGCTGATATGTGTAGCAGTTAACTGTTCTGCTTAAACTAAGATTTTTCTGACTTTATATCAAAGTATAAGATCTCAGGGTCAGGGAAGTTACCCCCCGTGATGCAAGTCATCTCCAGGTAATAGATAAGTATCCAAATCATTCCCCACCAGGCAACAAACTTAAACTCTTCTTTAATATAGGAACAAGCCTTTGCTTTTCCTGTTGTGAGCTTAGCTGTAATGATGCTTTGTGTCTGATATATTAAATAGGTGACGTATTCCGAGAGGATTTGCTACCACTTACTGTGGCAAGAGCTGGGGGGGGGGACAAATTTTAATGTATATGGTAGACATTTCTGACTAGGACTATGTTACATTAATATGTTGTGCTCTCCTTTTAGAGAGAAAATGCTATTTTTCACGCGGCCGAGGATAAACATTCCAACGCTGTCTGCGGACGATGTGTGATCACCGTAAAGTATTCGTTTTTGGGACCATTCCACAAATGCAGTTTGTTTCTAGAGGTTATTTATGTGGTATTATGAAGGTACCAAGGCATTTGTACATTAGAGCTTTTGTCAGTACGTGGATGTTTTAAAGATTTTTAGCTTAAAGTTATATCATCACAGAAACCAGCATTCAAGTGACAAGATTGTATAGTTTGTATATTTAGGAATGTATTTTTGGGAAATAGAATTTTAAATAAGAACAAATGCAGCCCAAGGTGCTGTTATTCTTAAATAATGCTGTGTAGACCTTTTGTACAGCTCTGCCTTTTAGAAGTTTCACTGCAATAAAACACCTCCCAAGGAAGCTCCCTGCTCCGCGGGCTCCGCAGGGGGGTCCCCGGGGCCGAGCCGTGATGCGGTGCCCGTGACGCGGTGCCCTCCCCGGGCCGGGATGCGGGTGCGGAGCTCGGGCGCGGGAGCCCTCGGGATGCTCCTGCTGCAGCCGGTGCCCGGGGGAGCCTGTTGAAACCACTGCGGTGGGAGGAGGGCGGCGGGGAGGGGGACTTTTTTTTTTTTTTTTTTAACCCCCCAATAAAGTGACCTTTCTGCAAACATCTGCCTCTCCCTCTGTTTCTCCGCGTCCGGCTGCAGACTCGTCCCTGGTGTACGGGGGCTCTTGTGGGGCAGCGGGGGCTCCCGCCGCCTGCCCTGCAGAACGAGGGGGCGCCCCGGGTTCGGTGCCCCTTTCCGGGTGGTGTCTGTGTCCGGGTGCCCAGCGCGGCCCGCGGCGGCTCCGGGCGGGACCAGGGGCCGTTCCTGCGGCTCCCTGGCGCGCGGGAGCCCGCGGAGACC
>JAWLRI010001026.1:1962393-1979924 GCA_034781795.1 Crypturellus tataupa
CGCCCTCCCGCGGGGGCCCCCCTCTGCCCAGCGAAGGGCGGGAGGGGATGCGTAATGCTAAAAACAAGAACAGTTGTGGGGGGTAGATCTGCAGAAAGGTGCGTGGGGCGCGGCTGGCGGCGCGTGCTCCTGCGCACGGCCCTGCGCTGCCCCTCGCGCGGCCGCGGTTCCTGAGGGCTCCCATGGGCAGGGGAGCAGTCGCGGGGTCGCTGCAGGGAGCGCTCGGGCTCGCAGCGCTGGGTACGGAACCCGCCTGCCGAGGCCCTGCGGCGCCGTCTTGACCCCGTTTCCCCCTCGTAGCTGCCCCGAGGGGCAGGGTGTCGGAGGCGTTGCTGCGCTCTGCGCCTCTGCTGCTGCTGAGCGGCTGACGGGCCGGGCCCAGTTGCTGTGCGTAGACAGAGGCGACGAGCGGCTCGAGGAGCCTCGCAGGAGGCTGCGTGGCGGCTGCGGAGCGCCAGGCCCCTGCGGTCAGACACGTGTGACGTCTGCCCGGGCCTGTTCCTGCCCTCAGCTGCTCAACTCGGGGTCAGATGATGAGGAAGGGACGTGAGGAGGGTGTCCTGACCCTTTGCCTGGTGGTTATCTCAGGCCACTTTCCTAATGTGATGGAGGAGAACTTCTCAGAGGTGAAAGTTTATGTAAGTTCCTCGTGAATTTGGTGGGGTGTTTTGAAAACTTGCGCGCTAACTGAAACGGTGAGGGTGATTTGGGTCTCCTGAGAGCTGTAGTTCTTTTTGTGTTTGCAGGTGAGGGGCAGATCTCTAGCACTCAACAGACCAAAGAGCCCTGGGAGATGTCAGCATGAATTCACATAGTCCCGCAGCTTCTCATGAGGTGGTCATCAGGTATGACCCTTTATTGACAAGTTGTGATCTGTCTAGGGCTGTAGGGCTGTAGACTAATCTAGGGGGTGACGTTTTATTCCCTGAACAGTGATGAAATTAGTATTTTGCCCCTTTTTTTTTTCAGTCCTGTTTTATACATCAGAGATATAGTGAGTTTGTCTCCCTCCCTCATGTGGGTGGTATTCTGAGAGAGAAACTGCTCTAGTGTTCTTAACACCCTTTTAATAATGCCTAGTGTTTTTAGGTGACTTGATGGAGACTAAACCTAGTAACTTGTCTGATCGAGAATGTTTCTAATATGTGAGTCTCAATTGCCTTTTTCCAGGTGGGCCCCACACATGAAAAGGAGTGGGGGACCCCGAGTGATGCTTTCCTCTCCGCTAGCCTGTGTTATCGCAGTCCAACTGCTGTCATCTTAGCCCTGTGGATTCTGCAAGGCACCATAATGGCTGCTGAGTGGTTTTGAACAACGAGTTTAGTTCATGGTCTGTGTTAGGAGCTGATGAGTGTGAGAAGAGAGACTTGAATGGCAGCAGCAATATTTGTCAGCCGGCTAGATTGTTGCATGAGGAAGTGTTTTGTTCTCAGTTTACCCTCAAGCAGTGTCAGGAGACCTGCCAAAACTTCCTGAAGAGGAGTTGCAGAGAGAGCAGCAGGGTGGGCAAACCCGGCAGCATGAGGTGACGTTTGGGGATCGGTCGGTTCTGAAACAGGGCTGACCCGAGTCCCCTGGCAGTATGGGCAGCGGCCCTGCTGCGGAGGCCTTGCGCCCGTGCAGCCGTGAGAAAGACGCAGGTGGGACTTGCATCACTGTGTTAAGTGTATTAGGATTTTTGTGTGTGTTTTTTTTTTTTTTTTTTTGGCCTTCCTGGCTAAATCCAAGCACTTACAAGATGAATTGTTACCTTGCTTTGGTGTGGGAAATATCGATGGGTCAGAGATTCCTGAGAGCCTGAGGTTTGAGTTCTGGCCTGTGTATACAGACTCCATCCTTGTCCTCCCTTGCAGCGTAGTGGTTTGGAGAGGGTTGGATGGGTGTTGTCTCCTGCAGGCCTTAGCTGTGTGACCAGGGACGGGTGTGATGATCTAGGACCATCAGGAATGAATTGCTGTTCTGACAGGAGTGTCCCTGGTACTGAAATGTCTCTGTGGCCATAGCGCGAACAGGAGCAGCATATTCATGTCTGCGGTATGTAGTGAGGCTAGCTCGACAGGCAGGGAGTCAATGTCTGGATCAGAACTCTTCTAGGCGGCTGATGAGCCACCCTGTCCGAAAGCTGTAGGCTTTGCTAGAGAGCAGGTATTGCTGCACAGATAAGGAAATTTTAAATAACCCAATAATAAGAAAATTGTACTGACATTGATGGGAGTATTTCTTCAGGTGGAAATGCAAGGCCAGAAAGTATGACAGCCCTATCTTTTACCTTAAATACTGCCATTTTTCCAGGAACAACAAAGTAGAAGAATCCTTCTCTGGTAAACTTCGGCTTTTTTTTTTTTTTTTTCTTCTTCTTTTCTTTTTTTCCTCCTCTCTGATGTGTTCATGAACCTGAGCTGGCTCCTGCTGTGTTTTGGTGGCCAAGAGACCAGATGAGAGGCTGGTGAGTCAGACTGGGGATGCCCAGTGCTCTCTCTGGCCATGAGAGCTCTGTAAAGGCAGAAGGTCACTTCACCTTTCCCTAGTTTTTGGACTTGTGTTTGTCTGATCTGAAGGGGTGTGGCTGAAAGGCACAAAACCTTTCATGGGTGAGGAAGAGAGACAACAGGGTGATGTCTCAGGGAATTTTTTTAGCAAACTGGATGAGAAAAGCTGCTGCTTCTTGTAGCAGGGTCTGACTGTTGGTCTTAAAGTACTTGTTGAAACATATTTACACATGTCCCAGACTTGAGGGGATGAGGGGACTCTGAGCTAGTTGTGCTGAATAGAAATTCTTCAGTCCTAGGAGAGGATGCAAATCTGAGAGATAGCTAAGTGCTGAAATGTACTTGGAGTGTAGAAGTCCACCTGAAATTCCACATGTCTTCTGAATGTGTTGTATTGGCCAAGAAGGGGAAGCTGCACTGCAGGTAGGGACGGTGGTGCGAGTGGCTGGAAGCGAACACGGATTACGGCGTGGCCGCTGTGCACAGCCCGTCCTGGTGCTTCCGTCTCTAGTCAGTGTTCGAGCTTGCTGGGATTGTGGAAGTACTGGTGGTTTCATTGCTGGAAGAAAACATATGACATGAAGGCTCTGGAAAGCCTTCAAGGAATTTCAGGTTATTTATTCACTTGATATGTTGTGGCTGTCGCAAGGGGCAAAACTAGACCTGTGCAACAAATCTCACTTGCTCACTCTCTAAGAATTGTGTTTCCATCTGATGTGTTCTTTTCTTTTTTTTTTTTTTTTCCTCCAGGAAAACGAAATCAAGTGCTTAACTACAGAAATCGAGCGCCTGAAGAACTTTGGTTGCTTGGGAGTCTCTCCGAGTTTGGAAGGATTACGGGACGAGAACGCAAAACTGAAATATCGGTTAAACTTTCTTCGAAAGGTAATGCAGTGAAGAACTGCTGCAGCATGTGTACACATTGAGACAAGATAAACGATGCTGTATTTTTATGGCTTGTGTTGTGCGACAACACCTGCTTTCTGCATTTATTCTAGCATCCTAGTTTTATGGTTCGTGAAAGAGCGGGGTTCCTGATGAACACTCGCAGTGGGTTAATAAGCCCACCCTGGGTGTCTTGGAGAGCTCTATAGTGGGACACTAGGGTTGTGCAGAGACCAACTGAGGTCCCTCACAGGACGCAGACAGAGGTGTGAAAGCAGCGCAGTGTGTGTGCTGCCGGGCTCCAAGGGAGGGGCAGCACTAGTGACATGATTTTGCTGGTGTACGTATTGTCTGTCGGCTGTGTATGGCCAGGCAGCCGTGGGAGCAAAGGCGGTGTAATTGCTTCTGAAATCCGGAGATTTGAACCTTCTGGATTTGGTTATTTTTCAGAGCCTTCAAGAGGAAAGAAGTAAAGGAGTGAAAAGCATGATCAACATCAACAGCTGTCTTCAAGAGATCTTTGGAGTGGCCATTCAGGCTGCCTACCCAGATTTGGAAAACCCTCCACTTGTGGTGACGCCAAGTCAGCAGCCCAAATTTGGAGATTACCAGTGTAACAGTGCCATGGGCATCGCACAGGTGAGTGCAAAAGACCTTCCACAAACAAGAATAGCTGGGAACGTTGTTGCCTTTAGGGAGTGCAGTGGTAGATGGCCCTGTGAAAGGCAGCGCAGACCTGTTGTGGGCTCCAGGGGTGAGAATGTGGTGTCGATGGGGTTTTGGAAGCGCTCTTTATGGAGCAGGCACAGAGGAACCCCTGCACACGCCTGGGTGTGCGGCCCTATGCATTTGATCACACGTTGCTTAGAATCACTTTCTTCTCACCCGCCACTGCGATGAGGAGGCCAGCGGGATTGGTGTGGGCCCCCCACAGTTAGGTTTAGTGGGCATCTATATTGACTTTGACCAAAAATCAAGAAACACGTTTATTTTCCTGTGAGATAGCAAGTACCTGTCTGCTACAAGACCTTTTAGAAGAGTGTAAGTAGCCAAATATTCCAAGTTCCTTGGCTTTTTTGAGAACTATTTCTCCCTCCCTGGTCCTTCTGTATAGCTTGAAAGCTTTTCAAGGTAACTGTTAAATGTCAGGTAACTATTACTAGAACTGGGCCATCCTTTGTCTTGTTAAAATGTACCTTATTTAAAGTAGCAGGCAAAAATGCTGGCAGTAGTATGTCACTTCTGAGTGTTTTGATGCCATTAATGAGGTTTTGGTGAAGAAAGGGGATAGGAGTGCAGCAGTTCTGGAGCTTAGCACGAGATTTGGCAGATGGGAGGAAGTGAAGGGCCTTTAAATGACACATTGCTCTGTTCTTAGTTTGGGACATGACCCACAGTTTACGGTGTGGGCAGCTGCTTGGAGAATCTTTGTTGGTTTTCCCAGATTTATCCAGGCCTTCTCTGGCAACCCCCTGTGTCTCAAGGGTGGGCAAGGCAAACCTTGAGTATTTCCTATGTAGAGAGAAAGTGGATTTCTGATGTCCAGACACACCAGTACCAAATGTCCAAAAGTGGACAGATACGGGTTAAATGTTCTGGAGGAGTCAGCAGGAGTCCTGAGCTACCTCTGTATTGCTGAATACTTTTTGTAAGTTCTTTTTTCTGCAGGGCAGCTCCTCTTTCTGGAAATGCAGAGTGTAATGTGAGAAGGGAGCTGAGGGCAGTTGGTGCTATGTGGGTTTATGTTGCTTTCTGTGAATTAGTAGGGTGGTTAATTAGTGGAAATTTCAGTAATGCTTTAGTCTGTTGGCTGCGAAAGGTGGGGGGAGGGCTGGGTCAGAAAGCGGCGCTGAGCTGCAGGCGGCAGGAATCTGGGTGGTAGATGCTGAGTTAAAGATGGGGCGAGAGCAGGAGCTGCAGGCCAGCCCCAGTAACAGGACCATTAGCCCTGAGAGGAGCCCAGCGGGCAGAAGCAAGGGGATGAATAAAGAGGTCGTGCTGCCTTGGGAAACTGTAGCTTAGTCTCCCAGCGTGCACAGTCCCTCACGTTCGCAGAGCAAGAGTATCGTCTGACTTGTTATCAGGGCCATTTCTGCAACTGTAAGAAGGGTCTAAATTGTAAAAGCATTTTAGATCACAACTGAACTCAGCAGTCTAATGAGGGCCTGAGAGGGGGAAGGTAGTAAATTCTAGTTTAGATGTGAAAGAACCTGAATGTTCAAGATAGTAAGAACTTGGAGTGAATAAACAGACTCTTGGTAATCATAGCTGTTGTATTTTGTAACCAGCAACCCTCACAGAAGGAGCTTATAAGCAGCGTGTTGTTCGTTGATCCTTGCAGATGGATTGGACAGTGAATGGTGGCTTGGGTCCTGCCCCGTGGTATGTTGGGTTCTCCTGACTCCAGGTTGCCATCCGCAGCTGCTGTGTGGCACCTGGCATCGTGCACAGCTTGCGGATAACGAGCGCCTCGCTCGGGTCTCGTTAGCAGAGTGCACCTGGGCCCCAGCCAGAGGAGCACCCTGGGTGACTGCACGGGCACCAACCCCCAGAGCGCTGCTGTGCTGCTGACCGCCGCTTTACCCCAATTAAGCTGCTGCTGAGATTCTCGAGCAATCCAGACTGTCCGTGTCAGCAGTGCGCTCAGTGTGCAGAGTCCCCTGCATCTGAGGGCCTTAGAGGCAGGTTTCTTGTTCTCACTGGTCCGTGGTAACATCAGATACAGGTTCTCTGGCTGCGGAGTTTGTTCCTGGAGGGGCAGGGCCCGATCTTGGGAACACTGACATGTGTAGCACACTCACAGTGTAACCAGGGGCTGTGTGCGCCTGTTCCTGGGAGCAGCTGCTTGTCTGTTTCCCTGGGTGCCCCTGCTTTAGGGCTTTCCTTGTGGCCTGCCTCTGACCACAAGAGCTCCAGGGTTGCGAGGGAGCAGCGAGTGCCCTGACGCCCGCAGTGCCGCTACGTGCCCGGCGGCAGCGTCTCGGCTCGACGCGTCCGTGCGGAAGCGGCCTCACAAGCGTGTACTGTTCTCGGGTGAGCTCGTTAGCGCGTTACAGCCTGGGGCTCAGCCAGCAGCAAGGCTTGCTCCTTGTAGAGGTAGCAGTGTGGTGCCTGATGTGGGCATGATTTGGATCGTGTTTCCCCCTGAGCTGGCATTGCATCTGTTGGTCTTAGAGTTGGCCCTGAGAGGAACATAGAATGTGGTTGCTGGTGCTGGTGCTTCCTTCTGTCCCAGCCTGTTGTGATCTAATACAGAGTTGGTTTAGCGTGAAACTGGTGAGTGTAAATTGGGATCTGACAGTGCGGCATTCTTGTGGCGCTCCTGGGAGCGAGGTGGTAAATGATTTTAGAAGACATAGCAGCAAAACCAGATTTTTTCTTTTTAAGAGTTGTTACAAGAAATGTGTTCAAAAGCACATAGATCTGGCAGATTTCTTTTAGGGCAAAGGGAGTGCTTTACAAGGACCTTAGAGAGTTGGACGTGTACAAGATGTCACTGCAAAGGATGGATAAATTTTGGTGCAACCTGGCGTGTGACCTGGCACTGTAGTGCTGGAGGGTCTCCTGGGAGGCCCTTTCTGCCTGGAGGGATGAAGTGAGCAACTTCACACATGGGCAGATATCCTGAGGAATTGTGTAGAAAATTGGGCTGTGTTAAGGTAGTATTGGTAGTTTAAGCTGTTGATTCTTTTTTTAAGTTTGAGATGAAGGTAGAACTGAATTTTGCTTTGGTTACTTCCAATCCAGAATTAGCAAACTTGCTCTGCAAGTGCCCTCAGTGCAGTGTGAAATAACCAGAAGGGAAGCTTGGCAGTACTGAAGATACATGGTGTGGGGTGATGGACAGGATGTTGAGGCAGTGCTAAGGACCAGGGTAGCTACAATGATTTTGAGGGGTATGTTGCTTTTTACTATCTTAAAGAAATACAGATTTTCCAAGGCACTTGATGGGTCTGGAAAAATAACCTGACTACTGACTAGTTGTTTATATTTGGGAATACCATTAGTTGCCCATAGGGTGAGGGAGTGAATGTGATTTACACATAGAAAGCAATAATGTACTAAACAAAATTTGTTAGGGAGGGCAGTGGGATCTACACTTGCCACTGCATTCTGGGGTGGGTTTTCGAGGATTGGATGGGATGTTACTGACCCATTTTGCTGTGTTTCAGATGCTGCTCAAAAGGACGGAACAGAAGGTTAGCCCCAGAGAAATTGCTGAGAAAATTGTGAAAAATATTCCTGCTAATGAATGCATTGAGAAGATTGAAATCGCCGGTCCTGGTACGAGAGTTTCATGTTAAACCTCTTGAATGTTTGAAAGCTTATGTGACCTTTGTACTCTGGGTGGTGATAGGGGAAGCAGAGCTGTGTTTGACCCTTGTGCAGTGTGGCACGAGCGTTCTGGGGTCATCTAGCTTTGGATGAGGTTTGCAGTCCTCGGGCGTGGGCCACAGCAGAAAGTCCATCTTAGTTTGTGTTAGAATCGCAGGGTGCTGCAGCACTCGGGTGCCTCGGCACTGGAGGTAGCGCATAGGGTTGCACGTCTGCTCGGCCACCCATGGTGCTGCAGGCTCTGCTGGGGCTGAGCCTTCTTCAAAGGTACGCAGCAATGGGAGAACTAAAGCAGTGTTGTTCCACCAGCAGGAATTATTTCAGGAATAACTATGTCTTTTAAGGTGATCTTAAAAAGGGGGAGATGGGAAAGAGAGGCATCTGTTGTCCTTGTTCGTATCCAAAGGTTCTGCAAACCTTGGCGATATTGATTTCCTCTCAAAGAATCTTTTTACAAATTAGTCCTTGAGCGGCAGTGTACAGAAATGGGTCCTGTCAGTGGCACAGCTTGCACACTCTGACTGTGGCAGGAAAGGTTCTAGTTGTTTGAAATGGGCTCTCCTAATATGTCAAGAGAAGCTGGAATTTAGTGACAACTTGATTGTCCTGTAGGTGAATATGTTTCTTTTTTTTTGTGTGCCAAGCTAGCTTCATAGGTTCCTGTCCTTGATGCAAGGACACAGAGATCCAAGGGAGGAGGAAGAAAGCTTCAAAAAAAGAAGCCAGGTGGTCCAATGCACGCTCGCAGCCCTAGCGCTCATTGCTGCTTTTCTTTTCTGAAGGTTTCATCAATGTCCACCTGAGGAAGGATTTTGTATCAAAGCAGCTGAGCAGTTTGCTGGTGAATGGAGTCCAGCCACCACCTATAGACAAGAGGAAAAAGGTGAGGCCAAAAGTAGGGAGGCCCCTGTGCGTGTGCGGGGACAGTCATGCATCATCTGCACCTTGCCCAAGGGACGGGTAGGGGTGGCTGCCTAGACAGGTATTGCAGAAGGGCCGGGGGCTCCCGGGCAGCGCATCGCGCTAGGGCTGGTGTGGGATCGATCCCTGCTCCATGCTGCTGGCAGCACCGGGCCCGGCACGGTGGCAGCGAGGCAGGGCCTGTCCAGCACCCGGAGAAATGCCCACGCAACACACAGGATGTAGGAAATGTCTTCTATTGATTTGTGTCTTGGTCACTATGTCCTAGGTGTTGGTGGATTTCTCGTCCCCGAACATTGCCAAGGAGATGCATGTTGGTCACCTGAGATCTACCATCATCGGGGAGAGTATGAGCCGCCTGTTCGAGTTTGCAGGTTATGATGTTTTGAGGTGAGGGAGCGTCCATGTTTTGATGGGTAGGACTTGTCTGGCTACATTTCTGAGTACCTGTGTGTGTGTGTTTGTGTCCCTATGAGCGTTTCTTTGGCAAACACGTAACAAATAAGCTTCTTGGTAGGCTGAGACAGTTGAGCAAGTGTAGCAAGGTGAGGAATCACAGGTGGTGGCAGCCTCATGGCGCTGAGATTAGAGGCTTTTGCCCGTTTGTGGTTTCTGATATGTATGTTAAAATATGTCTATGAATGAACATGACTTTCCCTCCTAATTTCTTCAAGGTTAAACCATTTGGGAGACTGGGGCACCCAGTTTGGAATGCTCATTGCTCACCTCCAAGACAAATTTCCAGATTACTTGACGATTTCTCCTCCCATCGGGGATCTCCAAGCTTTCTACAAGGTATTTTTAGCAAATAAGTGTTCTGTTTATGTTGGTGGGTGAAAATGGGTTTGGAGGGCCTGGTAAATTTGCAGGGTAGTTTTGGAGAAAGATACAAAAGGAATTGCTGTTAACAGGCTATCGCATTGACCTACTAGTAGGTAGAAAGTGCTGTTTCTTGCCCTGAGTTTTTGCTGTGGGATGCATATAAGGACTTGGTAAACATGCTGCCTTTTTGTCATTTGGGACGAGAATGATTTGAGAGTATTAGGAGTATTTGTGTGTTAGGGGCCAAACAAGCACTTGTTTCCACTTGGTGTTTTTCACTCTAGGAATCCAAGAGGAGATTTGACACAGAGGAGGAATTCAAGAAACGCGCCTACCAATGCGTGGTGATGCTGCAGAGCAACAACCCCGACTTCATTAAAGCCTGGAACCTGATATGCGACGTGTCCAGGAAAGGTGAGTTTGCACCTACAGATACAGCTGTCTGTGAGTTCTTCCCCATCTCTTTTTTTTAAAGAAATCACTGCTCCCCTTCTATGAGAAGCTGAAAAAGAGAAGGTGATAGAACCCAAAGCAACTCAATTTTCCCTTCTGAGTCCTATTCTGGTAGCTTAACCCACAGAATATTTTTTTTATATTCAAGGCCTTGCTATACCCTTTGTTAAATAAATATCATTAATTGGGTGGCATGCATCTAATGGAAGTATCTCTTGTTTGCTTGTCCTCAAGAGTTTCAGAAAATCTACGACTGCTTGGACGTCACACTCACAGAGAGAGGGGAATCGTTCTACCAGGGAATGATGAAAGATATTGTGCAAGAATTTGAAGACAAAGGTGAGACTTTTGGTGTTTTGGGCGTGACATTCTCTGCACTTCTCAGGATGGGTGAGGTACCTTTAGGACTTGAGTCTAGGACTGGTGCACGCACCTCACACTTGTTGCTTTTTCTAGCCATGTTTCCTGAGCACTTCTTTTGTGGAGCCCCTTCCAGAGAGCCCTAATCTTGTTCAGGTGATACTTCTAGGAAGTAGCAAGAGGTGCTCCTGGGGAATTGATTCCTGTCTAACTAACTAGTCATGCAGCAATACAGCACAGACTGGACAGTGTTAGTGTTGCAAATATTGTGACGAATTCGGTCTGCCTCCTGACCAGTCACATCGCAAGAGAGAGGTGGCCCCTCAGAAGTCTCAGAGAGGACAGTGGAATGTTAGGATCACGTTGATGTACAGACTGACAGGAAGCCCAATGGGCCCTTGGTGTTCCTGTCCGGGTGTGCACTTCGTGCCTTCTTTGACTCCTGTCCTCTTCTTTCCTCACTACGAGATCGTAGATGCCTCCTTCCCTTGGTGTCATTTTCTTGGAGTTTCTGCCGTGCTACTTGGTAATGCTATTTTTGTGGTTGCAAAGGTGGATATGGATGCCAGGGACGTGTTTTATTGAAATTTGATAAAGTCTTGGTGAGGCCAGGTCTGCTTGCTTGTGTATAGCAAGCACAGTGCAGAATGTGAGCTGCCTAGAGAGGGAGGTGGTTCTTGATTTGTCTGTTGGTTTGTCAGATTTTTTTCTTAGGGAGAGTTGTGAACTATTTGCATGACCTTTTAATTCTGGCAGCATTCAGGAAGGCAATTGTTTCTGCCAGTCCTGTCCCAGAAACTCTGTGTGTCATGTGACAAGGCCCTTGTTGCACTGCTTTTCTAGGATTTGTCCAAGTGGATGACGGGCGGAAGATTGTGTTTGTCCCAGGCTACTCGGTGCCATTGACGATAATGAAATCTGACGGAGGCTACACGTACGACACATCGGACTTAGCCGCCCTTAGACACAGGCTGTACGAGGAGAAGGCTGATATAATTATTTATGTGGTCGATAGCGGCCAGGTGAGTTTGTCCAGTGCTGCCCACTGCACCAGGGACAGACGCAAGGGGAGTGTGGAATGGTGCAGGGGGTTGAAGCTTGGTATATTGCTCCTGTTGTTACTGGTTTTACTGTGAGCTTAGTTTGGCGACGGCCATTGTCCACAGAGAGCGTGTAGAACCCAAGGACGAGGGAGAGCTTGTCCCTTGGAAGTCACTATAATCTCAGCAGAATTTGTACTATTTCTTCTTAGGTTTCTCTTGACCTGAGAGGTATGAGGCCGTCAGCACCATAGCTGAGTGGCGATGGGATGTTGCTCAGGAAAGGAATTTGAACAAAAAGGAAGTGGGAAGTTGGGAACTTTACTTATCTTCCTACTTTCTGAAGTGGGAAGTAAACCTGAAATGGGTGTTTGACACGTGATTGAATTCATTCCTTGCAGTCGGTGCACCTACACACGGTGTTTGCAGCGGGACAGATGATTGGCTGGTATGATCCCAAAGTGACCAGAGTGGTACATGCCCCCTTCGGAGTGGTGCTGGGAGAGGACAAGTAAGTTTTTCGAATGAAGTTTTTCTGTGTCTGTGCTCTAAAGAGGATGTTGAGGTGAATGCAGATGTGCTGCTTTTCTCTTGGACACACCTGTCTGTTAGCTGTAACTGGGAGCACCTGTCACAGCCTCTTGATGCCAGCCAGGCCCTTCCTAGTTCAAAAAATACCTAACAACTTAGATGAAGGTGCAGCTAAAGCACTGTGTTCTGTAAGGGCTACAGGCAGTTGGCCTTGGAAAGGTTTTGCTGTAGGTTTGTTGTAAGGGTAAAGAGGAATTGGTGAGCAGGGCTGGAGAAGTTATCATGAGTGTGTAGCTATCTATGCATGTGTGGAGTTGTAGATGCAGAGGGTGGGGTGTTGGTGTCTATGCAGGCAGTCATTTGGATTTTTTTTTTTTTTCAGGAAAAAGTTCAAAACCCGCTCAGGGGATTCAGTGCGGCTTATGGATTTGCTGGAGGAGGGGCTGAAGCGTGCCATGGACAAGCTGAAAGACAAGGAAAGGGACAAGGTATGTGGAATGGTTTATCTTGTCTACAGGCTTTGCAGGTTTCTTCACAAAAGTTGAGTTGTACAATATGGATGCAAGCTGGAACTGTGGTCCCTGCCACTTCAAGCTATGGTCAAGTGTTTGTCAGTACATGCAGGTCTTAAGGAACAAACAGGGAGGGCCTGTTAGCGTCTGAGGTGCTCAGTAGGTACCTGTGGAGATCCCTGGGGGTGAGACTTGCCTCAAAGGCAGGCCAGCCTGCAGTGATGAGGAAATGATGGGCAGATATGGAATTGGCTGGCTAAGCCTTCTGTGAGCTCATTGCTGCAGACCTGGGCACGTGTGGGTGTTGCTGTGAGGAGTTGTGCACAGGTGCACTATGTTCTCCCTCCTGACCGTGCTCCCGTTCTGAACTTGGAACAGGTCCTCAGCGAGGAGGAGCTGAGAGCTGCCCAGACATCAGTTGCTTTTGGATGTATTAAATACGCAGATCTCTCCCACAACAGACTGAACGATTATGTGTTCTCCTTTGACAAGATGCTGGATGACCGAGGCAACACAGCTGCTTACTTGCTCTATGCCTTCACACGCATCAGGTAGCTCAAAGGGGGTGTGTGGGGTAGGGAGTGGGTTCTCCAATAGATCTTTTTGCCAGGCTTGGAGGGTGTGGAGATGGTGGCTGTCAGGAGAAATGAGCTACATGGTCATAGTAGATGATGTTTAGAAAACTGCCTGCTGGACAAACATGCTGTGCTGCTGAGCTAAGGGGAGGACTAAGAAGTGATGATGCGGGTGACAGCCTCATAGATTGTTCAGCTTTTTGCCATGTGCAGAGCACAAGGGTCAATATGTTTGGATAATCATGTGGATTATTTCAGAGCTATTGCACGTTTGGCCACTGTTGATGAGGAGCTGCTTCGTAAAGCAGCCAGGGAGGAGGTAGTCATTCTGGACCATGAAAAGGAGTGGAAACTGGGCAAGTGTATTCTGCGCTTCCCAGAGATCCTGCAGAAGATCCTGGATGACCTGTTACTGCACACACTGTGTGACTACCTCTACGAGCTGGCCACAACTTTCACGGAGTTCTATGACAACTGCTACTGTGTTGAGAAGGACAGAGAGACAGGTGAGTGGAGGGTAGAGGAAGGCGGGTTTTGTCCCCTGCTGTGCAGCTGGTGTTCCATGTGCTGTCAATTCCCTTGCAGGCTGCATTGTGAAGGTGAACATGTGGAGGCTGCTGCTGTGCGAGGCCACTGCTGCTGTCATGGCTAAGGGCTTTGACATCCTAGGGATCAAACCTGTGCAGCGGATGTAGCTGCTTTGTGTGTGTCAACAATAAAGTACTTAAATGCTTTTGTGGTGTGTGTTTTATTTTGTATCAATAAAAGGAAAATAAATACTTAGCTTTTACCTTATATGTAAAAAAAGAAAAGGAGAAAGAAAATATGTTTGGCTTTAAGGAGAAGTTGACAAATGATATGCAGGTGTCAAAAGATGGAGGCAGTGAGCAAGAAGATGGGTTTCTGCCACAGTGGTGCTAAGAACAGCATGCTGTGCAAGTCCAGAAGAGTAAAGGAAGGAGTATCATCTGCTAGGTGCATGAACATGGAAAAAGTATGTCCTAACCATGCTGTCCAGATAAAGGGTGTTAGGCACTCTGCTATCAAAAATCGAGGGAGGGAAGGGAGGGAGCGAGGGAGTTGCCAAGTTGTTCGCACAGTCCAAATCCCCATGGCTGTGACCTTCTCCGTCCACCCGTGGACTGACTTGCTGAGACCTTTGATATTATTTTCTGCAACATTGTTCAGTTCTGAGAAGACATCGCTATCACAGAATGCTGTCACCTCTGACTTACCAATTGGATATTGGGCATGTTGTTGTATATGCTCAACCTGTTGCTTGTGGACACCAGGGGGCTGTTGGGGGATCTGTACTGTACCTGCAAAAACTCCCAGTTGTGCAGCTGACAGAAGAGTTGACTGTCAGAGACAGGGACTGTTCCTAAGTGCTTTGGGGAAAGTAACAGGCTTATGGCCTTCTGATATTTGCAACACCTAGTTTGTCTGCGACTTCATTTCCTCTTGTAGGCTTTCCCGAGATGCATTGTTTCAGAGCAAAAGCTTGTTGCAATCCGGGTCCTCCACATACATCCCTCTTCTACAGCAGCTTGTAGTGTGACTCAGACTGCTCCCTTGGCTCCCGTTTCAGACGAATTGCTGCTATGGCAGCCTTGGAGAGTACAAGAGGAATTGTTCTTTGTTGGGATATCAGAAATACTTAGTTAAACATTTTCAACTTCTCTCAGTTAAGTCATTCCAGAAGGACAGGTTCACGTTAGAGGGGTCTGGCCTTAAACTGCACCTGCTTAAATGCAACATCTCCATTTTCTTAAGAAAGCTCTTCCCTTTTGTATGGTGGTATGGTGACTTATCCAAAAGCCTCTCTTAGCTGGTGCTACTAAAAAATGTAGTAGCAGGAGGAGAACAGCTACGCTTATCTAGCAAAGCAGCCATATTTGAGGAAGACCTTGGGGAATTCCTGCAGGCCTCCACATTTTCAAAAGGTTGTGGGTGTCACCATCACTGCTGAGAGTGCTGGTCACCACTACTGCTGAGAATGGAGGACATGTCACGGTTCTCTCTGTGACTCAGTCAGCTCCTCATTGCCAGTGCTCCTCCCTGTCAGACTGCCCGGGAAGGATGCGCTTGCGCCTCTTCTAGGAAACCTTCTAGGCTCTCAAGACAAGACCATCTCAGACTGTATCTCCCATAAGCTCATCTGGCAACGTATGGCACAAGATTCTTCAGGTTCATTGGGTGCAAGGAAAGATTTGAAAAGATCTCAAGGACGAAATTTGTCAAACTTAATATTACTATAATAGCAATAAATGTAATAAAATATAATAATAAAGACAAGCTGGATTTGGAAGCATTTCACTCATGACAAGTTCCTTACATAAGCAATTCTACTGGGATTTGGCATCAGCTACTCAAAAAGTTCGCTCAATCATACCTTCAAAGAACTGAAGGTTCATCCTGAGGAGAACCTACTGCCCTTGGCTTCTCTGGCTTCGATTTCTGCAATAAAGACATAAAATTAATCGTCAGCAGTTCTCACAAGGGCTAGTGACTGACACATGATTTTATAATTTAAGCAAGTTCATTTTGTATCGTGGCATCTTTCTTGAGGTATTTTACCTAAGGAAGCTTTGCTATTTCTATCTGACACGCCTCCAAGTAGGTATCTTTGGGGCAGACAGTCCAACATATGGTAGATTTGAAATATGGGACATCTTGGATACTCGTGACACGATAACAACTACTCCTGTGATTCGTACATGAAATATCTCACGTATGTTGAAACGAGCCACCAGACAAGGGCACCGTATGCCCAGCACAGCCAGCCCATTCAGGCATTCTAGTTCTGAGAAAAATAATAAAGAACAAACAAACCCTATAATTAGATCTAAAATGCTATCCCAGCTGTAATAGCGCTGGGCCTGCCTAAGCTTTCCCAGAATTAGAGTTCTCAAGAGTACCTGTTGCTGGGGTCTATCAATATTTATTTCCTTGCCAAGTATCAGCTCTACTTGGCAGTGGCTCCAGCACAGCAGATGTTGAAATGAACTGTTCATTTTGTGACAATTAATAGTCTTATGGCCAATAATATAGCATTCCTACAGAATCAGAATTCAACCTCACCGAATCACACAACGCTCACCATATGTCTCAAAAACATACACATGTTTAGCATTAACACACACCCTGTAAATACTGGAAGTAACTGGGTCTGTTGCAGAGACAAGGAATCCCAAACTACAAGTGTCTGAGTGCCCTCCGGCACACATTACAACTGCACAACAAAAGGGCAAAAAACTCAATACTGGCTTCAGTACCTCCTCCCAATCCTAAACCATAAACAGATGCCTAGTGCTTTTACTCAGACACGAGGAGATTCCCAGAGCAACCTGTATGGCAATGACAATGATCAATCCAAGAGGAGAAAATTAAAAGGAAACAGGACATAGCTGGGCTAAAGGCAATAACCACGAGTCAGCTTTGGGGCCATGGGTTGCATGGGGTGGCTTTGCCTTTATGGGGCACACGGCCCGAAGGACAGGTGTAGACTCCTTAGCCGGCAGAATTCACCTGAATTGTCCCATAGCTGCTTCGATCAGCAATGCCAGTGGGTTCTAAAGGCCTGCAAATAAAAGGCACAGAAGCCTCAAAAATAGCAGTAATCATGAGTAGCTTTAATGGATAACAGTAAAACCTCCTCCTTGACTAACAACTGCTACAATAGATAACCCACCTATTGGTGGGTTCAAAGAAGGTGGACACTGAAGGAGCGAAGTGACATTTCTGTAAACTCAAGGAATGTCTTTAAAGCATGCATCTTAAACCTGCCACAGTTATCAAGGCCCACACAAGATTCTTTCATGCAAGAGCTCATCTCCTTGCAGAGGCTGCTGGCCTGCCAAAAAGATCCTCACATTCCTTTCTTGGACAAGGAAATAGTGCAGTGAGCTGCGCAGGCCAGAGAGCCGCCACCAGCAGCTGACTCTAGTTGAGCGTCACAGCCTGTCTCCTCCACCTCATCGCAAAATGAGGACATCCACGCTAGGCTTCCCTGACCGATTAGAATTTGCTTTCCAACTTCTATGTATGTTGGGTTTACTCAGCAGCTTTTAGGAGAGATCTGTCCATAAGCACAAGCTGACACCAATTACTTTGTCCTTTCTGACGCTGGAGCAGCTACTCAGATGCTTGTTGGAGAAGAATCAGCTCTTCCTAAAGAGAGGTAGGAAATGCGGGAGCTATAGACAGTTGTCACGGGGCAGCACTCTGACCACGGCCACAACCTCGCTCCTCCACCCCCGAACGACCTGGCGCACACGTTTTACAGCCCCTCGTGGCACTATCTGCATGAGATCAGAAATTCCTGAGCAACCCTAATATGTCAGCTCATTCTCATATGCTGATTTCAAAAAGTCAAACAGATTAAAAGAAAGTCCATTTTCTACAGGCCTCCTTACTCCAATTCTGTGACAGGACCTTCGAGAAGTGCTTTTCTTTTAAATGTATCTCATGTTCAAGTCATCATCTCAAAAGGTATCTCATCTCAAAGGTCATCTAAAAGGTATCTCATCTCGCAGGTTGAGGGAGGGGATCCTGCCCCTCTACTCAGCCCTGGTGAGGCCACATCTGGAGCACTGTGTCCAGTTCTGG
>JAWLRI010001031.1:7750-51755 GCA_034781795.1 Crypturellus tataupa
CCCAATACTCGTAGTGCGGCCTCACCAGAGCTGAGTAGAGAGGGAGGATCCCCTCCCTCGACCTGCTGGCAATGCTCCTCGTGGTGCAGGCCAGGATCCCATTGGCCTTGCTCACGAGGGCACACTGCTGCCTCATGGTTAACCTGTTGTCAACCAGGACTCCCACATCCCTCTCCACAGAGCTGCTTTCCAGCAGGTCAGCCCCTAATCTGTATTGGTGCCTGGGGTTATTCCTCCCCAGGCAAAGGATCCTGCACTTGTCCTTGTTGCACCTCATGAGGTTCCTCTCTGTCCAACTCTCCATCCTGTCCAGGTCTCTCTGAATGGCAGTACAGCCCTCAGGAGTCTCGGCCTCACTGTCCAGGTCTCTTTGAATGGCAGCACAGCCCTCGGGAGTGTCGGTCTCTCCTCCCAGTTTGGTGTCACCTGCAAACTTGCTGACGGTGCACTCTGCGCCCTCATCCAAGTCATTGATAAACAAGTTCAAGAGCACCAGGCCCCGTACTGATGCTTGCGAGACACCACTGACCACAGGCCTCCAACCCGACTCAGCCCCGTTCATCACCACCCTCTGGTCTCTGCCATCCAGCCAGTCCTCAATCCACTTCACAGTCCACACTTCTTAAACTTTCCTATGAGGATGTTATGGGAGACTGTGTTGAAAGCTTTACTGAAAAGGCAAATATTTTGAATCATAATCTTGAGAACTCTTCATGCTGTCTGGAAGGGAGAAGAAAAACTAATGGCATGACTTTGTTTTTTATCTGTATAGATGTTTATCTTGAAATATTTTTTGTTATATGTTACCCAGTCTTAGTAACTGCGGAGAAAATCCTTTAGCCAGATTTTTGTTTGTTTGTTATTTCTTGTTTTTATTTTTGGAAAAAAATGAACTCATGTCTAATAGCATCAAAATATTTCTTTCAAAGTACACTGAAATAAGGTTTTTTATTTTTTTTTCCCTTCAGCTGATGAAAACATGAAAGAAGATTCTGCATTTGCAAAACAGTGTACAATATGCAGAATATGTAAATAACATGTATAACAGTAGAAAAAAAGAGATTGGGAGTTTGCCTAATTAGAGATTATCTAATATGGTTCATACGGGCATGTCAGTTGTTGCTGCAACACAATAGAAGATAAAAATGTTGCAGTAATGAGTTATTCTTTGGGGAGAGCAGTTCAGTCTTTTCACTGTTCAGGCCCTGTTTTCTCTCTGTTGCAATCTGAGAAGGAACTATTAAGTGTTGTGGTACACTCCAATTCCTGCGTAATGACATGGCAGTATTGCATGAAGAGGTTGACTCAAAGGTCCAATAGCAATACCACTAGGTCTAGAACAGTATTGGATAATGAGTCCTCATGATGTGTGTTCGCTTAAACCTTGAATATGCTTCTGGATATTTTACTTCAAAATTCGTAAACTGGCTACCTCTGCCCAGGAAGAAGAGACTTCCTAAATCTCCTGATTTAGCAAAAGCTTTTTTGTTGACCGCCATAAAAAGAGTTTCGTCTTCTTCTAGGTGAGAAGGCGGTGAAAATTATCGTCAGAGCTATGTAAAGATAGCCAGAGATGTACTCCATAAACTTTTAAAATTCCATCCATAGGGCATGCTTTTCTGAAGTAGCATTCTGAAGCAACCTTACCTGCTAGAACTGATTCTTATTGATTTGTAATTGATGCAACTCCAAATTTTTAATAGTTTCACCTCTTTTTTTTTTTTTCCCTATTCTTCTTTCTGCCTTGTTGTGAGGAGAAAGAGAAGGAATTATTCCTGTTACTTTAAATTAGATTATAAGCTGTTTGAACCACAGATATTGATTTTTTTTTTTTTTCCTAATCCTAAGCATGGTAAGGCTTTACACTGTTTAGTTTGCCTAAGTACTTCTGTCTACAAATAGTCCATCTTATATATGATGAAACAGCTGTTGCTTTGATGGCACACGCTCTTAAGTCAGGACCCTTCTTTTATTACAGACTTTCCCATTATCTTCTGTAGATTCTTCATTTAGGAACATCCTTAAAGATGTTTCACCCTGATTCTCAGGAAAGCTAAGATAGTAATTGTCCTCAGTCAAACCTAAATTTATTGTGCAGGCAAACAACCTAATTTACTGCATTTGTGTTCACGTGGTAATGTGTCCAAATATGTGATTGTATTGGAGCTTTAAAAAATTGTGTCCAGTATGATTTTGCCTCAGTTCTTGCAGTCGTTTTTCTTCAAATCACTTTACTCCTATTGGGGCATGTATGTATATGTCCTCATAGGTGTCAGAACACAGACTGTGCTGCCTTCAGATCGACTGTATAGGTCATTTCTTGCTTTGGAAGCAGTATAGCTGCATTTGTGCACCACAGTGCCTGTCTGAAAGGGACTTGACTGAGAAGGTATGGTTGTATGAATTACCCAAAGTGTTAATAGCATCTGAAGATTTTATTCACATAAAGCTGGAAAGACAGCTCTGTCATTACTATTGCCAATGTTCCTGCTTTACTGTGGTGGTCATCTAAAATGATTAATAGTGTCATGTCCTTATGTTTCCTGTATAATCTACATGCTGGAATCAAATACTGGAATTAATTTGGTGGTTTTAGATTTGTATTAAGTCTCTCTTTTCTGTATTGCTTTTACTTATGTGAAGACATTGAATCCAAATGGACAGAACTCAGAAATATGAATCATATTTAATAAATTCTAAGTATCTTTTAAACACAAGTCCAAAAAGAAAAAATGTCCAGAAATTAAAGTAAGTTAGAGTCTAGTGTCATGGAGTCAAGAAGGAAGCATAAGGGTGTTGAATTAAAAAGTAAGCATTTTTTTTCTTTCATTAACATTAAAAATGATCTAGCTTCATTATTGCTGTAAATTTGATAGAATTTGCGACAAATTTGAGCATTTGATTGAGCCACTAGCTATGGCACAGACTGGATAAATGAGTTACTGCTCCTCAATATTGTCACCCAAAACTTTTTATTTTATCATTTTATTTTAACATGCATATCCCCATTTCAATTATGAGAAACTCAACCTTTATAGTTAAAGGAGGTATTTGCCATCTATCTGATGTCAGGAATCTCATGTTGATGTACTTAATGTGGCATGGCTATATGAGATTATATATGCTAACATACGAGGGATTTTCAACCTTGCATTCTAGGCTTTGTTTTTGCTTACTTGACAATTTTAGCTTTGTTAAGGTTAGAGGAGGTGGTAATCTAGGAAATGCTGTACTTTCTTTACCCTTTTGAATTAAAATAGTTGATTGTTTAATTTCTGCCTGTGTTTAGGCTAAATAAAGACTCTCCAGTAAAGGTGGTAGTAACATACCAAGTGCAAGCTTATTGAACATAATGTGTCTGTTCCCTTAGATTAAACAGAGAAATCAAATGCAATTATAAGCCCCAACCAATTTGGAATTCTGGGCTGATCATGTCATGACTTAAAATTTAATTGTAGCTTTGACTTCCAATCAGGGCACAGATATTGCTTTATGTTATGTTATGTGTTATGAAAGCCAAACTGTAATGGCTACTAGAGGTTATTCATGTTCTAAGAAATATTGCTTTTAGTAATAAGAATCTATACTGCAAAATTTCTTCAGCAGAAATTATTTTGTCAATGGTAGACAACACAATAGTGTTGCGGGAGCTCTAAGGCTAGCAGTAAGTCTATGTGCATTAATAAAGTGTTTCTTTTCCAGCTCTGTCTCTGAAGACCTGGGTTGCAGACGTGGAGAGTTTAGCAGAAGGCATTATGGATCTGTGGAGCTAGTAAGTTTACGTAGCCCATCCTGTAATCCTTAACAGTTTATAATGCAGAGCTCAAATCTATTTCTTTTGATTGAAGTTATTTTGAAAAAAAAAAGGGATTCCTGAAGTGTGCTTCAAAATGATAACGTAATAAAGAAAGAGTTCAGAGAAGGTTCAGAAATCCCCTTCTGAGAAATTTTTACCTCCCTGTTTATGAATCTTTTATCTTTTTTGATAGGAAGTGTTTTATAAATAACACCCAGACTTTTGTATTTACTTCTACATTATTCAGTAAAAAAAGTCTTCTGAATATGTTCACTCAGGGACAAGGCAGGGCATGTTAAAATTAAAAGAACTAGGCAGAATAAGGGTATTGGAGAACCTTTATTTCCTAAAGTCTATCAGCTTATACTTTATTTTCTTTAAATTGAAAGATAAAGCTAACACTTTGTTTTTCTCGCAAAGAAATTTTTTTGCACTGTAAAAATTAGCAGTATGTCAGTAGCTGAAATAATATGACTCTGTATATAAGCCCATAATGAAATATATATAAACTTACTAAGAAAAACTGGAGAGAGGTAAAGAAACTGAATCCTAGCTCTGTTACCCTAAGAAGAAATCACTAAAGTCCTATAAGATACAGTTGCAATTTTAAGTTCTCAAATAGTATATTAATCGATATATACAATTTAGGTCTAAATTAATGGCTTGGTTTCAGAAAGCTGTATTACAGGAATTTCAGGTACTTTATTTTCTTTACATATGTTCCATGTATAGGTTTGCTGCTAATGAAAAAGCAAGTGAACTGCTATGTATTAAGAAACTTCTATTGCTAGCACTTATGTTCTTTGATTGGGAATAGAGAAGTTACTGATAAATATAAATTCACAGTTACCCACTGTAATTGGCCTTTTCTTTTGGTCTTTCATAACTTTCTGCTTTTATTTTATAAAAGTATGTCTTCTTCTGAAGTACAAACATAAAAAGATGTTTGATGCACTTTCAATTTTCTATTTATTTGAACTTTTTCCCCTTAATATTTTTCTTTAAGAGCATTCCAAATACTCCGTTAATTCTGCCTTTTTTTTTAATTACAACCTAATCATTTTGTCTCCAGTCTAAATATTGTCATAGGAGCATTTTCTCTGTTGGTGTAGCATAGCCAATTGTCCAAATCTTCTATTTACAGTTCAAATAAGGCAGCAGGATCTTTTGGAGTCTTTGCTGTGTTAGTTTATTCCTAATATAGCTTCTAAAGCATAGGATGAAGAGATCTTGAAAATGTTGTGCAAACTCTTCCATCAAGTAAAGAGAGAAAATACTTTCCAAGAATAACCTGGGCTGCTAGCAGGAAACCAGGAATGCTTATGCATTATTGTTGTTCAGATCCAATTTCTTGTTTGCTATAGTATATGCCAGTTTCTTTTTATTTTTTTATTATTTTGTTTTTCCCGATTTTGGGAAAGGGAATATACATTGTCACTAGCAGCTTCTCTCTTAGGTAAAAAACACATTCTCTTCTGGTTTCCTGTTGTGTGAATCCTAAGCAATATTGCTGAAAACAGTAGAAATGATATGTTATCCTATATTTCTGCAAATCCCTGCATTCACTTAATAAAAAGAACACACAGAGTTTCCAGAACACTTACGAAGGTGCAAATATGCTGAATTTCTTCAACTGGAAGTTAGCCGTATCTGGCCAATGATGCTGGATATTAGTGTTGAATTATTTCTTATATTAACATTGGAAGCAGACCTGGTATCTTCTCTATCTTATTTTGTTTGGTGTCATTGCTGGCAACTATATTTGGAGATTCTTGCTGTCCATTTCCCGAAAGCATCAGAATATAAAATGCAATAAAAGACTGCTAGTCTCATCAAATCTGCCAGCAAGGTGGTGCTTAAGCTCACCAAGTCTGACAGAACTGTAAGCATGTCTGTAAGATCGATTGTTTTGAAAGGATGCAATCTTCAAGATGAATTTCAGGAAAGGGAATGGTTAACTATGACCATTGTTTACTATGCCCATTGTTTGCCTTTTGCCTCTACAATGTGAGGGGCAGATTGCACTTCTTGCTTCTGGGTCTTCTGTTTCAGCGTATTGGAGTAGTAGAGGAGAACTTCAATATTTATTTATTTGATAATTGTTTAGAATAATCATATTTTCCATGACAAAATCTGTCTTTAGGCATTTTGCATGTTCCTGTAGACAGAAGCTTGAAACCGGAGGACGTATAGTTACTGCTGGTATGTGCCAAAACTGCAGATGGCTCTTCCCTTCATGCATTCTTAGGGTTATAATCAGATCATTCCTTATCTGTATTAAAACTGATAATGACTGTACTGATCCCATCCCCATCGGCAATCATAAAATGCCTGAAAGAGAAACCATATTGAACTTTGTTTACTATTCATGTGGATATGGACTTGAAATTAGAAGCTCTAATTTTAAACTCCGTTACAGCTTATATCTAGTGATGCTGATGGAGCCATCCAGAGAGCTGGACGATTCCGTGTGGAAAATGGAATCTCTGATGAGGTAAGTGATTAAAAATACTCATGGGAAGCTGGAAGGATTAAAAAAGGAAAAAACACACATTTGACTAATGTTTACAGTCAACTGCCAGTGAAGCAATCTTGAAAAATGCTAAGTAACATGAGAATGAAGAACCTAATAAGAGGTTGATTTTTTTTTTTTTTTTCTTTCCCTAAGTCTAGCTTAGATCTTCTTCCAAGAGTATTTAATCTCAACAATTTAGTTTTTAAGGTAAAAGCTGCTACTTCCTTTAGTTTCAGTAGCATTTTACTCACAAGATAATATTACAAGAAAAATACATATTCCAGTTCAACATTTCATGTTGATGTCTTGATTGATGCTATTATGTTTAAGCTAATGTTTGGGCTTTCAAGTTTGTTTCTCAGTGTCATGATCTCACTTTTTTTTTTTTTTTTTTTTTCCTCCTCAGTTGTCTTATGGCAGTTATGCTTCCTGTTAGATATGACATGAAAAAGCTGAATGGGGCCTGTAAGAGTAATTTCTCTGGCTTCCTGTACTGTTAAACTCATAATGTTCTCTCTGCCCACTCCAGGGATGTTTATGTTCCTGTTAGGAAGGGATGTGGGTAGAGGAGTAAGAAGGGGAGGATAATAATCTTTTGTAAAACATCTTCAACTGCAAATATCTTCTTTGTATTTAAGAAAGTAGACTTCTCAATCTTATTAAAGAAATATGTGTAAATCATGTCTTTTAGGATCTGATTGTTTGTTTAAGAGAATGGTAAATGCACTTAGTCATAACTTTTATATGGGTTATTCTATATAAATGAAACCCATGCAAAATTAACTGCATTTCTAAAACGTTTTACAAATAACATTTTACAAATTTTGTTTTCCTGACTTTTACTTTGTCTGCATGTTCAGCCTGAACACATTTAAAAGCTATGTATCATCATTTTGAGAAAATGCTTGTTTTCCAATGCTTTTTTTTTTTTTTTTTTTTTTTTTTTGTAACCGGCCTAATTCTTTTAATTTAATTTTAAGTTTTAAAAAAAGATTTTTATCATCATTTTTATAAAATGTTTTTTTTCCAATTTTTTTTTTTTTTTTTTTTTTTTTTTTTTTTTGTAACAGGCAGAATTCTGTTAATTTACTTTTAAGTTTTAAAACTACAGATCTTTACTTCAAATCCTTTATTTAAACATCTAATTTTTTGGTGAAATGTTAAGCTGTTATGCATAACAGGAAAAGGCACAAAAGGAAAAGGCTGTAGTTATTGAAAAAAGCACTTCATATGAGATGCTCTGTAGGAAGTTTTAATTTCAGCTGCATGACAACTGACTTCATAATAATTCTGTGCGTTTTAAAATGTAGAGTATAAGGCTAAATTTTTTTCTGGTAAATCAGCTGTTCTTCAATGGCATTTGTCTGGATTGTGTTCTACATTTTCATTAACCTTTTAATTTAATGGTCTCACAATACTCTTTCAGAATACAGACTACACCCCAGGTACATGGCACAGAACAGATGTGCATCTGGAAAACCCAGAGTATCATACAAGATGGTATTTCAAATATTTTCTAGGAAAAGGTAATTATCTTTTTACAAAATGAATTAAGATTTATTTAGTTACAATGCAATGTAGCTTTAGATTGCAATTATTTAAATGCGGAAAAAATTTAGTACTAGTTTAGTGTTATTGTTTTTATGTTAATAACATAGAAATTTAATCCATGTTCCTTGTCTTTTTAACCTCAAGACAGAGGCTATAGGCTGAGATGTAAGTTGCTGAACCAATAAAATGGTTCCCTGTTACCAAATCAGAAGGTTTTGACCCAGTTATTGGCCAATACAGTTTTTTTAATTTTCATACATATATGTGTATGCATCTGTGTATGTGCATGTATATATGTATATATACACACCACATGCATGTGTGTGTTTGTGCTTATCTTCTTTACATTAGATAACACTTGTTTGTTTGTTTGTTTTTTGTTTTCCCAACAGTTCATCAAAATTATATAGGTACAGATGCAGAGAAAAACCCTTTTTTTCTGTCTGTTGTACTCTCTGACCAAAATAACCAGCGAGTTCCTCAATATCGTTCAATTCTTTGGAGAAAAACAGTAAGGAAAAAAATACTTTTTGCTTCTCTGACTTTTTTCTGTTTGCTTCTTGTTTTCAATAAATTTCTCCTCAATGACTTTATTTTTTTCCTTTCTTTGTAATTTCGTTATTTAGTATTTTTCATTTATGCTTTTCATTTTACATAGTAAGAACATATTACTTTAGGAGGTAACATAACTAACCTTGCTTACAGAAATCTGTAATGCCAAATTTTGTCTTTGCCTACAACACGTATTTATTCTTAAAAATATTGCCTAAATTTTTCTCGACTAAGTCGGGCCATCAATTTATAAAATGATTTTATAGACCTTTTAGGATTTTTCTGTACAATGTTAAGAAAATAGCCAAATACGATATTAGTTTCACTAATACATATATATATATATATATATATATATTTTTAATTCTTCACAATGACCCTTTATCCGAGGAAATAAGCTCTTTAGTGTAGAGGTATGGTTCACCTTTTTGATGATGAAAAATAGTTCATAATATCTACTAATTTCAGCACCCTTGTAATGCCCAAAGTGGTAGTGCTAATTTCCTCTTTAATTTCTACAACTGAAGTAGTCTTTAGCAAAAAAAAAAAAATATTGCACCTTCCATGACTGTCCTTCCAACTAAGTAAAACAAAGACTGTCTTGATCTTTGCTTTTTACTTCACGTTTGAATGCGTTGGAAATGTCAATATGTCCTATAATGTCTCCTAGTTTGTTTTTTTTGTTTGTTTTTTCCTTTGATAGGGTACTCAGAAAATATGCCTTCCTTATTGTCCCACAAAAACATTATCAGTGAAATCTATACTAAGGTATGTATTTACAAAGCAGTTACCAGTTACAATGCTTGTCTATATCTCTTTCCCTGTAATTCAGAGCTTCTGTTGTGTGATTTCATGATAGATTTATAGAAACAGTAAAACTAAGTATACCAATCTGAATTGTTGAGGTCAGCCAAAAGTGATTTTATGCCAATCCTATATTATGATAAGTTACAGCTTAAAAAAGAGAAAAATTCTCTGCACTCCTCTTTGGCAGAGGAGGAACTATTTTCATGTAAATTGGAAAGCAGGTGCTATATGAACTTCTGTGACAGAGAAGAAATATCTGTTTAAATTATAGCAGGCCTAAGGTGCAGCAGATTTTGACTAGAGTATGACTGAGTATAATCAAATAGGGAGGAAACTTAAGAATTACATCTTCAAGGAAAAGTCCTCTCATAGGACTCTTCCTTGAAGAAGTGTCCCTAGTTTGGACTGTAAAAACATAGAGTTGGCAATGTTTCAGATATCCTTCACCTCCCTTAGAGAGATGAGCTGTCCCCTCTCTGAAGTCCTGCAGCACTGGCTTCCACAGCAGCATTTCTGATACTGAGGACCGATCTGCCCATTTCAAAGCTGTGTTACAGATCGTGGGTGCAAGACCAAGGATCTCTAATTAGACATAACCATCCCTATATTAGATGTCCCTCTCCATCACAGGAGTGTGATACATAATCAGGAAATACTTCCTGCGTATGCTGTGAAGTCGATATGACACACACATATAAGCTTTCTTTTCTGAATGTTCTTTTGTTGTTACCCCTAGTAGTCACAGTAGTAGGCTACCAACTCTTTCAGTTTTCATTACCTTACCACTTACAGCAGATTCCTGGTCAGTAAATGTGGCAACAGACTCACTTTCTTGTAGTTAGTCATTGTGAGTGAAGGGTAATTTCCATTGTCCACTTCCATGTCTACCCACCAACCCCTCTCTTACCCTCCCTTCCCCTACCCTCTCCCAGCCTCTCCTCCTCACTCATGAGCATTTTTGATCAGATGTCCCAGAGTGGAGAAATTCTGTGTTTTGTCATCCAGGGTCTTAGACTTTTGTTGAAACACCTTCATGGACTGCATTCCATTGTGTTCCATCTCCTGTACGGAAAAAGTACTTATTTTGGATAACTTGTTTCTTGTAAATCTTATTTGTTCATTAGTGAGTCTGAATCTGCTCAGAGGCAATTAGACATCTCATCATATAGCATCTGGAAGGATCTTTTTTGTCAACAATATCATTAGAAAACCTGCTGATTATTCTTTTCTGTCTCATATAAATCTTTGTAAATGAATTGGACATTTAAATTCCTTTAAACGCTGTCTGTATTGTGATCTAGCATAAATAATGATGGAAAGAGTCATTGGATTCCACCATGCCAGAACTTTGTTGCCCCATACAGACTGCCTTCTGCAGTGTGTGGTGTGCTGCAGAGTTCTATTAATTAGTGCTAGGTGAAAATACGGAAAAAATAATAAATGTAGTGTCTTGGATTAGGGAAAAAATGTTGTAGATTGCACCTGTTGGATGAGATCATTAATCTTATTTTTTACTTAAGTATATATATTTTTTTCTATTTGTGGATCTTTGATATGTAAGTGTGTGTGTGTGTGTGTATATATTTTCATTTGGATTCTCAGAAGAGAAGAAAGAAGAGTTTACAAAAACTAAACAGCATATTGAGTTAATTTTAAATGCTCATAATGAGTATGTATAAAGCCATAGTGAAGGGTGATGGAATAAAGATTTGTGCTTTATAAGTAAACATAATAAATTTAAACCAGGTGTCCATGCAGTATCTTATTCATTTCTGTATTTAAAAGCAAAAAGAAGTTGAGGAAATCTTGGAGGTTAGTGTTACTGAAAATACATATTTCACAAAGCGTGTAGTGAGAAAAGGCCTTTGAACAATTCCTTCTGTAGCTGGATGTTGAAATGCATCTTTTCATTGCTATAAAATAATATTTCAGTTGCATTTCAGTGCAATGAGTCTTGACAAGTTTGAGAAGAGCCCAAGGGAAATTCTTGACCCTGAGATACAAAAGGTAAGAGGTGACTTTTTCTTGATTTTTGGCAATATTTCTCTTACTATTTTCTGGAAAAAACAAGTCGCTGAGTATAAATGATACTTGTTTCTTTACTGCAGTAGTGTGCTAATAATTGTGAGTAGAATTATGTGTTATTACAAAGCAGACTTTCTTTATCTTTTCAATTGAACTGTCCACTTAATTTTTAAAAGTATTTTTTGTTTGTTTTTAAACAGGATTTGTTGGTTCTTGAAGAGCAAGAGGTAAATGTAAACTTAACTCCTGGTTCACCAGCCTGTTTTATGAATGTAGTTTTACATTTGAAACATTTCTACTAATATGTTTTTGGAAAGCTAGGAATTAATCACTTGTTGCAATTAAAAACATAATGTTAATTTTCAACATACAAAGTCAAAAATAATTTTAAATACCATTGTGAAAACTAAAAATGTATGTAATAAAATTCTTAATTTATAGTCAAAGGTAAATTTTTATGTAAAATGTGAGTATCTCTAGTTTGTAAAGGAGTTGTATGAGATGTCTATTTCTATACAACAAGATGTATATACATAGATACGTATATATAAGTTCTTAGAGAAAACATTAGGTTTTTTGTTTGTTTGTTTTTGTTTGTTTGTTTTTTTCTGTTTGCCTGTTTATCATAGAATCTCTGGGTTTATTTCTCAGGGATCTGTAAATTTTAAATTTGGAGTCCTTTATGCTAAAGATGGGCAGCTCACAGATGATGAAATGTTCAGCAATGGTGAGTTTTTCCACTTCTTTTCGTAACTGTTTTATTCATCCAAATAAAAAATGTAGGATAGTGCCAGATACTGCGCAAGTGGAAATAAGAAGGGGGATAATGAATATGCCAACTGTAGTTCCGTTAGTTTTTTTTGTGTTCATATTAGGTGAAAAATAGAACATAGATTTTTATTTTATTTTTATTTTTTAATCTCTATAAAAGTTTGGTACATCAAATTTGCTGTTACACTTTAACTGTCTTCTAGAAGTAGACTATACAACTTAAAGTTGAAAAGAAAACAATAAGGGGAAGCAACTCTTCTAAAGTTTGAAATGTCACACTTTTTTTCTAGATCTGCTATTCTTAAGTTTTTATATAGTGAGGATATCTTTTCTCTTGGACAGTGCCATGGAGTTAGCAAGAGAGGTCACTGTTTAATGACACAAGATGAACTCTTTTCAGTCACTTTGTAAGGTTGTATAGATATATTTATATATATACATATAGGTTTATAGATATATTTATATATCTATAGACATAGATATATGCATATAGAGACAGAAGGCTTGGATGTCAAGAGGAAAAAGTAATTGAGATGAAACTCTCATTTCTGCATGTAATTGAGTGTTACTGTGAACAGGACCTGTTTCCTGTATATGAATCTTCAGTAGCAGCTCTGTGAAAAAGCAGTGCTCTTTTTTTCCTAACATTTCTCCTTTCTATGTGTAGAAACTGGGAGTGAAAGCTTTCAAAGATTTTTGGGTCTCATGGGCGACAAAATTACTTTGAAAGGCTGGACAGGCTACAGAGGAGGATTGGACACCAAAAGTAAGAATTTGTTGAAGCAAGGAAGTAAATGTTCCTGCTTACTGCATGCACATGTTTTGTGTATAGTATAAAAGAAGTCTCGAGACAGACTTGTCTGGTGCATGATAAATGTTCTGCTTCACCAGGAAAAAGCAGGTGAGCTTAAATCGTCGGTATGGAATTCAGTGGAGGAAAAATTTTCAATCTGTGTTTAAAAGTGAAGAATTTTAGTTTATATCGGAATGGAGTAGATCTGAGACAGGCTGGACACTGTTGAGTGGAATCGAGTAACAGTATCACTTGATGGAATTACACTCCTCAAGTATTTGACATGTTACTTTTCTCATGGTGTTAGAATATGCCCAGAATATGCCCTAAAATGTGTTTATCAAGAAATAGTGGATCAGAAAAAGGAACAATTAAAGAAGGTTTGGTAGTAGGACCTGAAATATCTTCTGATCCTTAGAAAACCTAAAAAGCATATTCCTGCTGTGTATATTGTCTTCCTTTGCAGATGATACAACAGGATTATTTTCCATCTATACAGTTTATCAAGGACATGAAATTATGTTCCATGTTTCAACCATGCTACCATATTCTAGAGAGAACAAGCAGCAGGTACGTGGTTTTCATTATTTTTATTTAGTAAATCATCAAGCAAAAATAATTCCTATTTTATTTTGGATTTTTAAATATTTTAGAAATGTAAGACTCAAGAATCTTGCTATTGTTTTTCTCAAAATTATACCTGATGCTGGGAATTTCCAATTTTTTTTCATGAAGTTACTTCAGCACATCTTGTCTGTTATGGTAGAAAAGGCACTTTAAAGAATGTAAATATTGATTGATTGAAAACTGATCAAATATTTTATTATTTTGTTGACTTGTAGAATTCTGCTGAAAATATCGTTGCCTCAAAGTATTTAGGAAGGTTAGAAATTAGACTTACATATGAATACTCACATACATAATGTAGATCTCGTAATCAGTTGTTAATGTAACTTAGAGGAACTTTCATTTGTGAACATGAAAATAACTGTGGCAAACTGTATACAGTATGTAAGCAGTACACTTACCCTCTCATAGATAACGAAGTATGCGAGCACTTGGATACTTCTTCAAAGCTCTTGTCCATTGCTTGAAACTTTCTATATATTATAAGAAAATAAAATGTTTATACAATGTATTTCTAGGTGCATGCATTTACATGTGTAACGTGTAACAGACATCCACAGTGATTTATCTGAAACTGTTGAAAAATTACATGTTACATAGTTTTATTTTTTTAAGCAGTAGTTCTGTATTAGATTAATTAAAGACCATAAATAATTTTAGTGTATTTTAGTGTTGAGTGGTTTTTTTCTTTAATTTCTCTGCCATTTTTTTCCGTACTTTTGGCTTTGACAAGAACACAGCAGAAAATATGGGAACTTTATTCTTTTGAAATAAAAAGGGAAAAATCCTGATGTTGTGCCACTATTTAAAGTGATAGATTTGCTTTTTAGGCATGCTAGGTGTTCCATATAGCCACCTGTATAAGTAAACATAAATGTTTACTGGTTTATAGCTAAATAATAATTTTATATTGCCTTCAGATATTTACCATACTTTCTCATAATTTTTTTCACTTCTCTTACTCTGTATGCAGTTTAGGAATATTGTACTTCATTGTTCTGTCATAGAATTGTTAAGGCATTGATCTCCTTCAAGTCATTGTTTGTCATGTTTTCAGGTAGAGAGGAAGAGGCATATTGGAAATGACATTGTCACTATCGTGTTTCAGGAAGGAGAAGAGTCTTCTCCAGCATTCAAGCCATCTATGATTCGCTCTCATTTTACACGTATCTTTTTATATATGTGTATCTGTGTGTGTGTGCATGTGTGTATTTTTTTTAAAGAAAAATCTTACTTTTAATCCTCCCCTAACTCCTTCTAATATGCCGTGTATGGAGGTGAAAAGCAATCTGTAACACAGTGATTTGTTGGCAGCTTTTTTTTATCCTTTAAGAAACATTTTAAAGTTAATGCAGAGTGAAAGAGTTGATGCATTGAAAACACTCAGCAGACATTCCAATGGTGAAGTATTGTTCTGGTCTTGAATTCTTTTCCCAGAAGGTCAAACCTGTTTGAGGGGACTTGCTTTCACAGTGAGTTAGGGCATCCCTAAATCCATAAGAATTTGTGATCATTTAGGTCACTGAGTAATCCACAGCTGGTCTATGTAGCTATGTCATCTTCCTGTTTTTTTTTTTTTTTTTTTTCTTTTTCAGTTAACTATAAATAACCAGAGGAAAAGAAGTGTCCCCAAGAAATCTTGAATTTCAGTAGTGGTCAGTGTCAAATATAACATTATCAGCAGTTGCATATTCTAGCATCCTTCCCCTTCTTGCCTTGTCCTCCTCACCCGCCTTACCCTCTAACTTGAAGATATTACAAAGTGCTGTTGCATATAGCAGTGATAACTGCAGTAACGTGGGTAAGGCTAAATGATCCTGTGTTTAGAAGGCTTGGATGGCTTGCCATGTGTCACCTCCAAATAGGACTGTGAGACCAAATAAATGCATCATTAAGTTATTCAGAGTTACATTTTATTGGACACTGTTTATAAGGACTGAAAAGCTAATATACAGTGTTAAGGAAATCTACCAAAGCAAGAAATCTCTAAATGATTACATAAAAACATCTCAGTCGTAAGGATTTATCTTTGTTTGTTTGTTTGTTTTGCATAAGCAAAAATTATGAATCGGGACTGATAATAGACCTTTGTGCATTCCAACTTCTATTCTGTTCTTCTTCCAACTTCTTCTCTATTTTCTTACGTTTTTTTAGCTGGATTAATTTGTGGGAGTCTTCTCTTCTGTGGAAGTTTGGCATAAGCAACATTCAGAATAAATATATTTTTAAATTAAAATCAATGAAGAGGTCTTTTAATTGCAAATAGAAAACTCTGTGGCATGCTTTGTTTCCTGTAATGGCTAGAAATGTGTGTTTGTGGTAATGTTCAGTTTTTTAAAATTGTGATTCAAACACAAACTTTTGTATGAGACCTCCTTCACAATAGCAGAATATGCATAGTCTAAAATATTTTATGTCTTTACCTTGATTTATGTTTTTGACCATTATTGAACCTACTCTTATTACAGGGAAAAGAAATATATTTTAAAATACAAGTGAGTTTCATTAGCACTGCATTAATTTCCTTAACTAGTGTGGCAGATATTTTTGCCTTGGTGAGATATAATAAGCAGAATGATAGTTACAGGTAGGTGCTATCACAGTAAATTTCTTTACATTAAATTTCTAATGCAGAGAAACAGGAGCTTAAGCTTTTGAGACTTTTTTCTGTTTCACAGACTATGCTACTGTGAGGTCAGACCCTGACTTTCTTCCTTGAATGGCTTTAGTTCTGCATTAATAAATAAGTTATTTGGTTTGCTGTGATTGCATTTTCCCCTTCCAGTTCATTATGCACTAGCCGAGTAACATTTCACGGCTTGAATGGGGATCAGTGATTGCTTTTTACCTGGATTGAAAAAGATTGTATATTGAATCTATGGAACAGATAGTAGAATGATCAATGTGATTGCATCTGATAATTTTGAAGGTCTTTTCCAACCATAATGGTTTTATGATTCTATGATTTTATACTCCAGCAGGAACTGAAATATAACACAGTATTTCAGATTTTTTTATGTAGTCTTTGTGGGAAAAAAAAGACCATTTGAATATGCTAGAATCCATTTGTCTCAAGCAGCCAACTTCTGCTGATTTTTTGAACAAATTCTGACTAGTTTAGTGGGGTTAAATATATAATGTTATCACTAACTTTGCTCTGACCTGTATTGGCTGCATATGCTACCTGGGTAATGTTTGTCTGACTGCTAGCTTACAGTGAAGAAAATTATTCAGGCTAATACTTGAAAAGTCAAAGAGTGACTGCTCTTAAAGAGTCCTTGAAGAGTCTGTGATTTGCTGGGTTTGTTGGTAGAGATTTGGTACCTGACATTCATTTTTGGTTTGCTGGCTTCATTATGGTTCAAAAAAATCGACAGGTTCTAACTTCCTCAGCAAAGTGAATTAGGTATTCTCAAGAAAACAGTTACTCTAGCTGAACCTGTTTTATTCAGAAAGAAGCAAATCTTCAGTGTATGTGATGAAGACACAGGAAAGGTTGAAATTAATAAGGAGAACACATTTTGTGGGTAATCAACTGTAACTGCTTAATTTGTTTGGGAAGGACTGGATTTTGCCTGTAGCCCGTAGCAGTAAGAGCATTGTTCTGCAAGATCTACAAAGTTCTGTTGTTACTATTAGTATCCCAGTGTAACGGAATGTGGAACTTTGGTCCGAATGAATAGTCTGTGCCCATTTATAAGTTTATTTATTTTTTATTTATTTTTATTAGATCTGTGGAATTTCTTACCTAACACGTGTCCTGATAACACTCCAGTTCTCGCTTCTGTTTTGAATAGTTTCTGTTAAAATGGTGGGTTAAATGTGACTTTCAATACAAATAAAGAGCTGTTCTTTCAATAGGCTGAAAATATTTTCAGAAGAAAGTGTTCCTCTCTTTGGGCCTCCCCTTCCATCCCCACCTGTGTTTACAAATCACCGGGAATTCAGGGATTTTGTGTTAGTGAAATGTAAGTCAGTTTTTCTTCTGCTAGAAATACTTTTCTAATAAGTGCTTTTAATAAACTGAAATTCAAATGTTTAGACTGTAGTATTGTAAACACTTTTTTTCCCTGTATATGCCACAGATCTGCATAGATTTTTTTTTTTTTTCCCCAAACCCATAAAAGTATATGGGATGTCAGTTCTATCAAACTGTTCCACTTAGATTGACCAAAAAAAACCAACAAAACAAAACAACACCCTCCCCTCCCCAAGTTGTTATTCTCAGGCTGCTAGGTCCAAACTGACCTTTGCATTTTCAGAACATGTAGCCATATTTAGCTTTGCATTTTCTTAAGTGCCTTGGAAATTTGAAGAATTGAAAATGCTGTTAGATAAATTTAGTAATAAAAGGCGTTAGGTTAACAGCTCAGAAAACAGTTCAGAAAAACTTAAGAATTTTTCTTTTTTATACTTTTAAGCTTCAAGGATTGTTATTTACTCAAATAAGTTGAAAAGAGAAACAAATCTAAATGACTGATGAAGAAACAAGTATTTTTATACAGAGACAACTTAGAATAAGTGAAAGCTAGCAAATTGTTTTTATGTCATTATCATCTTTTCTTACCTCGTTTTAGTAATAAATGCGGAAAAAGCCACCTTGGAAACCCCAACATTTGCTCAGAAACGTCAACGAACTCTAGACATGCTGATACGCTCTTTATACCAAGACCTGATGCCCGATCTACACAAGGTAAATGTAAGTCATAAGTGATCTCTCTACCCCTTGTATACTCACTCCTGCTCTTAGTACACTGAATGTTCTGTTGCTTAAATCTGCATCATCCTGATGAGGACTTAATTGCATACACTAGGCTAAATATTAATTGTTATTAATTGTCTGTGTTTCAGTTATATAAAAGTTGTAAGAAAGTCCTTTCAGGACAGTACTCTTAATGCACTTAGTTACTAATGGGAAAAGACATAATTCTCTGTAGAGAAGCATAACTATGTTTTACTTTTTATAATCTTACCTTTAGCAGAGGAATAGGAAAGTTAGGCTCTGAAGATTTGGAAGGGGTATTAGTCTATTCACCATAAAAACTGCACTTAATTTTTATGTTATTCTAAAATTTGAACCTTTTTTCTCTTGGGTAATGATGGAATAACTTTATTCTAGACTCACCTCAGGACTGTTTCTCATTCTTAAACCAAGAAAAGAGAGCTTTAGTACTTCTAAAATTAATGACTTATTTTCCTCTGTTTATTTTTCTTAGCTAAATAGGATTACTTGAACTTTTTTTTAATAATCTTATAGAATGTAACATTGATAAATGCTGACACGTTATAGGGTAAAGTAGTAAAGTATTGAAGGAATTGTGATTTCTGTCCTTAGAAAACATGTGCAGTTTTGTTCATCATGAAAGGAAAGTGCCCCAAAAGGACAGAAAATTTTAAGTGGTATTCAAGTAAATTCACCAAAACAAAATAATATGAAAATCTTTGGTTTCATTAAAAAAATAACATCAACAACAGCAACAAAACCCCACTTCTTTTGCTGTTTTAGAACATGCTCAATAGGAGGTCCTTTAGTGATGTGTTACCAGAGTCCCCAAAATCAACACGGAAAAAAGAGGAAGCTCGACAAGCAGAATTTGTCCGTCTTGGTCAGGTAGGCTCAATTTAGGAAGTATGTGTCTATGTTTAGAAAAGCTGTGTCACCCATCCTATTATAACTTGATTCTTGTATAGAGTTATGGGAAGACTTCTTTCTGATGTGAAATAGTTCTGTAGTGCTGGATTAACTTAACCTGTTTTAAAGTAAAATGTGAATTAAAGTATTTAACATCTGAGACACACAACACGGTTGCAAATATTTTTATAAAATACATAAATGGAAAGCACAGTTGGAAAAGCTGTTCTGTAGGATGAAACCTAAATGGTCTGTCCCTTATTTGTACTACAGATGATTTCTATCTCCAAGCAGAAAAAAAAGCTTTTTCTGTGCTTTGAATAAAATTACTCATGACATAATTGATAGAGTTCTTACATAAATTCCATTAAGATTGAATTTCTAGCTTGGGAAGAAGTTTTGACAGTCCTGCTAAATCAGATATTGCCCCATATCTTTAAAGAATGAAGGTGTTTCAGCCAATGTCTGCTCTGTTCAAATCTTCTATTGACTTATTAATATCTTGATTCAGTGAGGAGTAAAACTTTGTGATGATGCAGATAACACAGATTCATAAAACAGGCTGATCTGATCTTACAGTTCCTTGCAACTGAAAAAAAAATGAGGGGCAAAAAACCAACACACAATACACCCCTGATCTCCATTTTTCATCTGAATTGGTAAGCTAAGATAAATCATGGAAGAGTCTGATAAGTTCCAGATCCAGTGAAAGACAGAGAATGGAGGTAGGTGATTAAGAGCAAGAAAGGGAGAATCAGGACCTCCATCTCCAGTGGCAATGAGCTGATAGAATAAGGCTGTAATTCCATGAGCAGCTAAACCAAAGTGTGCATTTGACTCAAAGTATACCTTGTCTTTGAATCTATATTTTTGTCTGTTTCTAAACTAAAGAATGTACTTGATACAAGCATATTTGTAGAATTAATGCCAATGGTTCATAACAGACAAAAACAGACTCAGTCTGTGGAGGATTTTGTAGTAGTTATTCACTAAGAATGAATTTTTCAACTGGCAGTTAAAAGGAAGCTCTTTCATAGGATTTTTGGTTTCCTTCTTAACTGTGTTCCTTGATCAATATTGTTTCCTGTTAAGAACAGCAGGCCTTTGAAGTTCAGGTACTATCTCTACAGTTCTATTGCATGCCAGAAATATACTGGATAATGATTGACAGCAAAGAACATCTCTTCCAAAACTTTATGTAGCACTACCATCTTAAAATGCATCTGTGGAAGCTGGTGCAAAAACATATCTCAGAGCTATTAAAGTTTGCTTTAGCAGTCATGCAAGGTCTTCTCTTCTATACTTGGTCTACACCTCCCCCAACCACCTTGAAGTAGTTTGCAACTCTAGACAGACATCAAAATAAAAGTAAATATGTTTTTAATATTCAGAAGGGAATATCAAATCTTTTCCTTGGTTTGCGAATTACAGAATTTACAGAAATTAAAGAAAGCAGTGGTTATGTAAAGCACAGAAACCTATGAGGTTGGTTGTCCCCCAGTTAAAAGATAGTAAGATGGGAGGCAGGGGAGAGGGAGCCTATTTTGACTGAGCAGATATGTCTAACAGAGCCCACTGGTGGCTAGTGCAGCCTTTTTACTTAAAAGAGTAATAGAAACTATCATCTGAAACTGCTTTGTAGTTCTAAATTGTCCTTTACTTATTGTTTTGGTATTACTGACAAAAATTCAATTTAAATAAAGCATCTATTTTGTATTAGGCTCTGAAATTGAAAACCACTGTAAAAGAGGATGCCCCAACTAATTTGACAACCACAAGCCTTTGTAAAAAGGAGGTGAGTGTAATCATCTATCTAAGGAGAGTTACTAGAAACTGCAGCATTCTAAATGCCATTGATTATGTCATTGCATCCCAATTCTGTATACTATTTACTTTTGCAATTAGGTGTTTTTGCAGCAAAGATGTAATGCGTAGTCTGAGTGATTCTGTTGATAATATCCAATGAATAAAGGATGAATCTGGAAGTAGGAGCACTTCTCAAGTTAAAAGAAAGTCAAAATATGTTAAAATCTGAGAGTAGTTATTGGGAATTACATATTTTTCCATATGCAATCAAGTTTTAACTTCACATCAAATTTAAAACAAAGTTCAGTTACCTTTTTATTTCCAATGTAGTAATAGTCTTTCCTGGGAATAGGGAGTAAAAGACAGAAAGCCACACTTTCTTATGTGCCTCTTATACAGTAACGTCAGTAATGCTTGTAGCATTTCGGAGACTTTAATAATCGATTTAATAAACGATGGGGGGGGGGTATGATAATATTTGATGGGAAAGGGAAGATACTTGGGAAGTAAGCAGTGAGCTAAATATCCGTTGCATGGGTTTTGATTCCAGTATTCCAGAGATGTAGCTTGTGTTTATTAGTCTTCCAAGCTAAATGATAGGGAGTTGGCTAAAAAACTAATTTCTGATATCTGAAATTTAAAAATATATTGTTGAGTAATATAAATTGCCAGAAATATCTATGCTATTATTTGTCACTGTGTATCACATTTTGTGTCTTTACCATCACTATTTCCTACTGTACTTAATATGTATACCTTATGTTACTTCATAGCCTTGGGAGGCCCAGTCTTTCTGCAACAATTTTCCTCATGAGGTTGTCTGTGCGGATTCTTGGGGCCAATCCTTGCTAGTTTCTACAGATGCTGGCATCTTATTAGTAGATGGTTAGTAAATGATCCAGAGTTTTTTACGTCAGTTATTTATGTATTTGACCAGAGTCTTGAAAATTTTTGTTCTTAAACTCTGTTCAGGTGTTTGCTGCTCTTTGCTTATAAAGATAGTTAGCAATCCAAGTGAATTTATTACTTCTGTATAGCCTAGTTGCAAAAATTCTCTCTGTGACAGAATCAAACCATATCAGTTTCATATGATTTGATATCAGGAAACAATTTAATGCAAAATTTTGAATGCTTTGTTGTTTCTAATGCTGTTTTTTTGACTATCTGAAATGACTTGTGAAATCAAATGAAAATTCACGGAGTATCTGTGTGATCTGTCTGGATTTCTTAGCCCTTGATGATACTGTTGAGCATCAAGCTGAAGGCTCATGTGGCAAAGAAGGTTTGAACTTCCCTAGAAAAGACTTTTCTTGGCTTGACACCTTATCCTTTGTGGGCCATGTAAGGCTGTCAGTGCTGAAGGAGGAAGTTAATTCTTGGTGATTATCCTCAAACTCCCCAAAGGAAAGGTCCCTTTTATGCTTCATAATCTGATCCATGGCAATGATGAAACTCTCCCTTAAGGAAATACCAGCTACCACAGTATACGTAACAGACTTATGCAGGTTGTCTCGTTCTCATGAGAAAAGAATAGGGCTTTTATTTTAAGAATTAAATAGTTCAAAATCACTTATTAGCAAATTTTAAAGAAAATGTGTGTTTCTTTTTAAGATGATCAACCTTTGGTACAAGTATTTGATAAAACTCTCCAAATAAAGCAGATGCATGTACTGGAAGCTCTGGATCTTTTGATTGCCAGGACAGACAAAGGTAGGAGAAGTTTCTGTTCCTTGATTTTAATAGAGATGTTGACTCACTGCTGTTCAGGAAATACAGCAGTAGAAGGGAATGGTTCAGCTGTTTAACTTAAAGAAAGAAACATAAAAATGCTACAAGTTTTAATTCCTGCGATAACGAGATTTATACAGTCACCTTTTTTCTCACATCACATAGCCGTTTTTAGGTTTTAGAGTTTTTATTGTTCTCCTTTAGAGATACTTTTACCTCTTTCTCTTTCCTCTTTTCCTCTAGGCTGCTCAGACACTGTTCAATTGTGTGTAAGTCTCAGTGTTTTAGGGATTGCCTGTTTTATGAGGCAATCATGTCTGTCAGTGGTAAGTGTACCTGATGCTTCCTTTAGAATAAGGAAGTACATGCAGCAGCTGTCACATACAGCTGGTCTTTTCTAAAATGATGGGGAAAAAAATCCCATTCATGATTCATGGTCCTGTTAAGGCAAACCTGAAAAAAGGCGCATCCTTGGGGTCCTCTTTGAAGACACTTCAGAGCACAAAACTACCTCAAATTCTTTAAGAGACAAATGCTGCTGTTTTGTGTCTATCTGATGTACTCTTCATGTTCCTGGTGTCTGCTTAAGCTTCTGCCAGTGCAATACTTCCCTTCTTGTGCAGGGCATTTGGATCTGTATTCTGGTCTGTTCAGCAACTGTCATAGGCTCATTCTGTGGGATTCTCAAGCCATTTCCTAACCCTTCCTCGCCCTTCAGCATTGTCTGATAGGCCTTTTTGTTGGAAAAGGTGCTCCTGAATACTTCTTTTAGGGATCTTAAATTAAGACTTTACTGTTTTTAACATAGGAAGAAGTCTCTGGTGCATTACGTTTGTTGCAGACATTTTGCATGTGACTGTGAGGATGGTGCTCATGAACCCTTGCAAAGACAATGTTGGTTTTCTTGTATGTAAATTCTGTTGCTTCCTTCTCCAAACAGAACAGGCTACTGCATCTGCCTGTTTCCAGTTTTGCCTGGATTGCTGAAAAGCTTACGTATTGCCTAAGGAAAGTTATCAGAATTAATAAAATATCCAAATTAACAGCAGGAACCATTTCATTAGAGCTTTTTCTTTTTTTTTCTTCTCCCCCAAGAGAAGATTTTTTCCATCTCTCCACATCCTCAGTTTTTCTCATCCAGAATGTATATTCCCAATATCATAGAATTTCTGCAGGAAATTAATAGCTTTCTTAATTAACTTGAATGTTCAACCTTGCTACCATCTTATCAACTCCTTTTGCAAGAAAGAAAATTAATCTCGCTGCTTGTCACAAGAAAATTTTTTTGGGAAAAAAAAAGATTTTTACACATTTTTTTTATGTCACATTTTGCCTCTGTCCCTAGCATTTTTAATTTACTTCAGATCCAGAACTGCTGCAGAAATTGGGATGTAGTTTCTTCAGCCACTGTTTGAATTCTGCTCCCCTTATTGGTAAGGCTGTCCATAAGTTGTTTTCCACTGTATCTGAGAATCTCCTTGCCACATTTGAAATTTTCCTTATCCATAGCAGTTAACCAGCTAACATATATGCTAGATGCAATGATTTTAGGTGCTCTCTGACCAAGAAGTCTCAGCTTACCACCAGCTTTTCTAACCCTCACACTCAAAGCTGATAGCTGTTGTAGCTGTCTAGCAACTATCTTTTCAAACCAGCACCATTTTTTTTCCAACTTGTTGTTTTCTGACGCTCTCATCCTTCAGGGAAGGACTCTCGTCTCCTCGTCTTCAGACTGAGTACTGTCCAAAAGGATATAGAAACAAAGCAGATAATAAGGAGCAAATATGACTGTAGAGAAAATAAACTGGAGAGAACAAAAGGTGATTTTTTTTTTAATTCTTTATTAAAAATGTCCACTAAGGTATTGTGGCAATAATTGCCAAAGGTTTTATTAGTTCTCTTAAAGCTGTGGTAGGTGTTTACCTTTAATTTTATTCCAGACAGTCAATTCAAACTTTGTTAAGCTTATATGGGAAAATAAGTTCGGGTATAGTCCAACATGCCATTTGAGTACTTCATAAAAAATACCAAGTTACCTTGCAATTCCTGCTAAAGAAAATCTCTGGAGAAAAATAGATATATCACTTTCAGAATTAAGGATATAAAAAGAATTATGCAGGAATGCAAGACTAAAGATCACTGTAAATTCAGGAGCAGTGGCAGATTTCTGTTAATGATACTGCTTAGGAAGGTTTGGGTGTTGCACATTATTTTAATAGATGTAAGCATTTTCTGATCAGCATTAAGATTCCTTGGAAGACTGGAATGCACAGAATAGTAAAATCCATATATTTAGTATTTTACTTGCAAATATTGAAGTAAGGGGGAAAACAGTGAGATTTCAAAAAATTCATAGCTTTTTGTGGTTAAATGTTAGGGTGGGGCTAAACTATCTTAGCCATGCATCACAGCTGTTTTGTACTAACCACTGGACAAATACTAAACAAAAAACGCAGGCCTTAACCTAACTAGTTAATCTAGAGTGTTATTTCCTCAGGCTGCCACTTATATGCCATTAATACTCACCATGGCAGTGGACTGAGGATTGTTGTGGCTATTCGGAACAAACTACTACTTGTCACAAAGAAATATAGTCTATGCAACAGTTTAACCAGCAGGTCTCAGCTATCATCATCTGACTCTCCGGTAGAGGAATTCCAGTACATCCGGGTATGTGTAATCAAATCACTTAATTGCCTTCAGGGACTGGGGAGCACACAACTAGTAGCAGGGAAGGCAAAGGTCATGCATTTTATCTTCCTGAACCTCTGAATAGACTTAAGATGAAAGCTGTACTATGAGGTTCCATTATATGTGTTCTGAAGAAACCTTCCAGACTTTTTTTTTCTAAAATGAGTTTCTGCTTGTTACTTGTCAAGTTTCTGGGCTTACAACACACCGCTTGAATTTGTCTCCAATGCTCTCAGTAAGAGCTTGAAAAAGAGAATAATTTGATTATTATTTATATTACAGGAAATATGCCTTTCTGACTCTCCAGTGGTTATGACACTGGTTGATGGTCCCACTGGTGACAGTGACAATATGATCTGTGTAGCATATCGGCATCAATTTGATTTAGTTAATGAAAGTACTGGGGAGTCCTATAGATTGCATCATGTTGAAGCAAGCAAGGTAAGGTCTAAACTCTCACTGAAATTAATTTCTCAGAGCTATGCTGAGCATCGTTTCTTGCACATTTAGTGTATCCCATAATGGTCTCTTCGAAGTATAATTTAGGGAGCCCCGCATGTCTCTTTTCACTTCTATAACCTCTGCTTTAGGAGACTCTGAGTTATTTTTTCACTTTAGTATATGTAATAATAATCACTCCCAGTGTAAATATAAGGTTTGATGCATTAGGAAAGAACCTGTATTTCATACTCTGGAATTTCACTGTTGGCAGAAATGCAAATCCTTCTTTCTCCTCTCTTAGTCAATAGTTTGCTTTTTCTTTATAGTCTCAATATTTTATTAAGAAATTGCAGCAAAAGAAACTCAGCTGTTGGCCACTAGTGTCTCATTCAGCTTTGCATATTTACATGAACTAAGGCTGAGATATTTGTGTATATCTTTTAGATCTGTTAAAGAAATTGTTGCCCTGACCACAAATAACATTAAGAAAAAAAAAAAAGGCGAAATGCATTGGTATGACTGTTACAGTGACCGCATCTTTCTAACTAGGATATAGGGCTGGGAATTTGAGTAAATGTGCTAATTTTCAGAAGGGTGAAAATTTTCAGTATTTCATGCTGCTGGGAAATAAATTATTTTCAGCATCTCTAAAAATCAGATAATTTTAATCATTTCTAAATATGTGGACATCTAATTTTAGATACAAAAAAAAAGAAGATTTTGCACAGTTAGTCCTTTTTTTTTTTTTTTTTTAAGACACTCTTCTCCTCATGGGATCAAGGACTACTCTTTACGTGATGCTTCTTCTCAGTAGATTTAAAAAAAATGTATTTTTGTTTATATTTGATTGTTAAAATGTTTGGTACTCCTGGCATGGCAGGTTTAGTGTAAACAAGGGGTAATGGATATAAATTAGAACACAGGAAGTTCCTTCTCCCTGTGAGGAAGAAGTTCTTTACTGTTTGTGTGACAGAGCACTGGAACAGGCTGCCCAGAGAGGTTGTAGAGTCTCCTTCTCTAGAGATCCTTCAAAATCTACCTGGATGCCACCCTGTACAACGTGTTCTGTGCCTCCCTGCTGGAACAGAGAGGTTGGGCTAGAGGCCTAGAGGTCCCTTCTGACCTCAACCGTTCTGTGATTCTGTGATTCCTTCCCTGTCTCCATGGTGAAATAGGCAATACTGTGATCTTGGGAGTGTGTGACTAATCTGATTTTATGTGTTTAATGGTTTTATGTGCTCCATTCTATTCCATTCTACGTTATCAAAATGTAGTACAGAATTTGATGTGCCCTTGTATGCAGAGATTTTCATCTTAAAATTGTATTTTTAAAAAATATATTTTTCAATAAAATCACATTTTCTGAAAGGATACCCCACTCTCTATGGGTGTTCTGATTTCTTAATTTAACTGTAGAAGAGAAATACAGGGTTAAAGTGTGAGAATTTATGTAGATTATGCTATATAAAAAACATTGTAGTTTATCTAGTGTCAGTTCTAAGCTTCTAAATTCAACCTACTCGGTAATTCTTGAAGTATATCCATATTGATCTCTTCAAGTGTTATTGGCTTTGATCCAATAATTGATGTTTCTGGTCATTCTGTTAGTCATGATATGCTGTGGAACTTTTTTGTTTTTTGCTTTTTTAAAAGCTTTCTTATTAGAATTGATATTTCTAGCATACCATATAGATTCACACCTGTCCTGAAATCATCCCATTTACCAACATTCTCTTTGAGAAATGTTACAGAAGTTATTATCACTTTATAAATATAGTCAACACTGAATACAAAAGTGATTTGCTGTGTACACCCAGCAACTGATAGCATTACTCTTTTGTCAAAACCTGGTTGCAATAACTTCAGTCTATCCATTACCCTTGCCCATTATCATTGCAGGTTAATTTTGTTGCAGCTATTGATGTTTATGAAGATGGCGAAGCTGGGCTGCTGTTATGTTACAACTGTAAGTACTTAAGAAAGACTGAAAATGGTGAGGTATCAATTGGCATAGGTAGTTCTCTTTTTGTCATTGGCGTTTATATAAGTATTTTAAAATAGATTTCAGTGTTTTGTTAAAAGATTTTCAACATATATTCTTTTTGGTTTAAATGCATTTTACAGAGACTAGAAATTGAAGTATTATTTTATTGCAAGCTATGCTACATTTAGAAATACAAGCTATGCAGCTTTAAATTCAGTTATATAGATATGTATCAAGTCTTTGTAGAAGTTTTCTTCCCCTCCAACCTGTTTCTCTGGGGTGTCACATTCTTTGTGCTGTGCTATCTTTTTCTCTCATCCTCTTTTTGCAAAAAGGTTTGGATACCACACACATATACTTCTTTCTGCAGTGTATAAGTATCATCATAGACTGTAGAACTGCAGGTTCTTCTCTGCCAAACTTTCTCAAACTCATTGGCCCCTAACCTGCACTGATGCAAGATGTTATTCCTCGCCAGGTGCAGGACTTTCCATTTCCTTTTGTTGAACTTTATGAGTTTTTTCTCTGCCCCTTTTGCCAGCCTGTCAAGGTTCCTCTGAATGATAGTCCAGCGATCTGGTATATTTTGATCTTTTAAATATTGAATTCACAAATGAAGCATGTTTCCTCTATTACCTATGTGTAACAGATATTCTACAAAAATATTTGATTGTATGTATAACACTTTCTTCTGCAAAATCTGCCTATAATGGCAGTGTTGGTCGTTTGCAGTGTAAGGTGATGTTTTTCTTTTTTTTTTTCTTCCTTTTTTTTTAATAGATATTTGCCAGTATAGGAAGGTGTATCCCCTTAATGGAGGTTCTCCATTGATCCAGCAGTCGGCTTCTGACTTCCACTTCAGTTGGAATCAAGTTCCTTATGCTGTTGGTAAGGAAATATAATTATATATCTTTTTACTAGATGACTCTTTTTCATTATGTTTGCACTTAGCTATTAGAGGAATTAGAACATGTATTCTAGAAATAGACATGTTGCATTCATTGTGCCACTTCAGCCAAGTTTCTGCATATGATATTTTTTTTAAAGTGGAGTTTTGGAACCAAATTCTTCCTTGCTGAAATTTTTGCTTTTGTCTTTTTTTCTTCTGGTTTTTATTTTTTATTCAGTTTATATTCTACCAGACAGAGGGAGTGAAGTTTTCTTCAGACTTGAGAAAGCTTGATGTCCATCGATGCATTAGAAAATATTTGTCGTAGAAAAGGGAGATGCCAGAATAAGTCAGATACTCAGGACTGGTTTAGTGGTTTTCATGGAGCATCTGAGAAACACTTATTTTGCTCTTTTTTACTTTTTTTTTTTTTTCATTGCAGTTTGTGCTTTCCCTTATATTCTTGCATTCACTATTGATTCCATCGAGATTCGGTTAGTGGTGAATGGGAACTTAGTCCACACTGCAGTTGTACCTGAACTTCAACTTGTAGCATCAAGGGTAAGATACAGTACGAGCATGTTTCTTAAGATGTTGGAATCTAATTTACAAGGAAAGCGGTGCAATTAAAAAAAAAAAAAATGAAATATATGTTACTTGATGTGTGATAACTGCTGACATGTGTGCTCTTACTTTGTATCAGGTGTTAAAAGAATTGGAATTCATCTCTCTCTTGTTGCTCCCAGTAATCTAGATCTCAGATATTTGTTTAAGGGGCAATTGCTATTTTCCACATGACAGAAGGATTCATTTACATTGGGTAATCTTTCTGTGGCTAAACATGGCTGACTTGGCAGCAGTACCATAACAATGGCTATAGAAAATAATGAGTAAAAATTGAAGCTCTTATTCAATAGATAATTTAGAAAGTCTACTGTACTAATGATATTTCTTTGTTATTTCAGTCAGATATTTATTTTAAAGCTACTGCTGCAGTAAGTGGATCGTCTAATAGCAGTTCCAAGGAAATAAGTTCAAGAAGTTCTCCTCAAACACCAATAACATATGAAATGTCAGAATGTCCTCTTTCTTCTTTAGAAGGTAATATGGTTTCCAGGAAGCTTGGATGATGATCTTGGATCCTTCCAAAAATTGCCATGTCTTAGTGCAGCACATCTTAAGGAAATAAAAGTGAATCACATGAAAGATAAGTTCACAGCTGAGTCCAGAAGATAGACATTTTATATTTATCCACCTGAAAGTACCTGGCTGAGCTTTTCCCCCACACTATCTCCTCTGAGTGCATGACAGTACTGCCTTGAAGAAATGAATTGAATTTCAGTAGTTTGAGGGTAAAGTGCTTTTTCTAGAAATTAGTCAAAATCACCTATGTCGCTTAAGAAGAGGAACCATACTTCAGTCATTTAAGATCCTGGTTCCAGCATCCCAACATATTAAAATGTGGAAAGCCTTGCACAGAGTACAAAGTCATGGTCTTGTAGTCCTGAGACTGGTAGTAGACAGACATGGGAATTCACTTTGCATTTCTGGTGCCAATTCACCATGTCACTAGGAGTCACTCTTTTTCTCTCTAAGCCAAAATGCCAGGCTGCAAAATTTCTTTGTAGTTTTTCCTCTTCCTAGCCTGTTTGTATTGAAAGATCTTTGGAGTTAGAAAGGTCTTTGTTGTTTGGATTAGAAATCATCCAGTCTGTATAAGTTTTCGTTTGTCAACATTAAGAACAATTGCTATTGTGGAACCGTAACATTCTTTTTTTCCTTCTGTGTTTCAGGTGAAGTTCCATGCAAAAACCTGTACAAAATCCCTCTCAGTAATCTGGTTGGGCGGAGCATTGAACGACCTCTGAACTCACCTTTGGTTGCCAAGGTCGTCACTACTCCAATATGCAGTGGCATTGCTTCTGTTCCTGTTACTCACTCACTGTCATTATCTCGTATGGAAATTAAAGAAATTGCAAGCAGAACACGTAAAGAATTGTTGGGTAAACTCCCCTCATCCTTTAGTGTACATATCGGCTACCAACTATGACATTTTTAATCTTTGTACCACCACAGACAGATTTATGACATTCAGCTGTAATCACAAATAGCTACTATGAACAAATGAAACGGTGATAAAATTCTATTTTCCTATTTGCAAATAGTCTAGCTAATGTCTAGTCATATTTTAGATGTGATAGTCAGCTAGAAGGTAAATATGTAGTTATTAATAGAAACCAAGGAGAGAAATCTTAATATCTTAATGAATATTTATTTTTGTTTTGAGAGTATTAATTCTTTTATTCCTTAATTGAGGTCTCTTGGATGAACCGATTCTCAAGACAGAAGGCCCACAAAAACAAAAAAAGGCTCCTCAAAGACAGTCAGACCCTAAGCAGGGAGCAATACGATCAACTAGTAGTGACAGGTAAATAGACTAGCTTGAAAAAAGAATTTAAGCTAGACTTTAAATATTTTCAGAATTGCAGGCTGTTCTTCTCACTGTTCATGCCCATGATAATGGACTTGATGTTGAGTGAGACCTCTGTGTATCAATGAGAATTTCATACTAATGTGTTTATTTCAGTATTTGAATATTAGTATTGTTGAAATGATTTCACTTTATGCTAATGTCATGTTATGAGCCAAACAAAACTAATTGGAATTTTGTTGGGGACCTACTGCAGAGTCTGTCATTAGGATCTGCATGACTAGATCTGCCTACTCACTCATTTTGCTCATATGGTTTTAACTTTCAAAATATATTTTGTAAATAAACAGCGTAGCATTAGTCTGTATGGCTCTGCTTAGCTGGCGCCCTTGGCATTCTACTATTTTCAGTCTTCACAACCTACACTTGTGAAGTGAAGAGACAGAATCTAGCCTGGATAAAATAGTCAGGTTTTTGTTTTTGCTTTTTTTTCTTGAAAATTTAAAACTATATTTGATGGGTTTCAACATTTGGAAAATATTTTTTTGAAAAAAAATTTAATAATAGCTCCTTAGAATATTTGGATCTTTATAAACTTTGCTTTAATTGTGTTGAGTTTATGTGGTGGCAGTATAAATGGTTACTGAAGTAAAGGTGGACAGAGGGAAACTCAGTTTTGATGGTATTGTCTTTAGTACAGCTTGACTGAATCCAGAATTAGCCATTTATACTACTTGCTCTGATCTGTGTACTCTTTTAGTGACTGTTGTCTTCTTCTTTCAGGATAATTTCAAGGTCTTCGGAAAGCAATTCTGAAAAGCATCATCTTTCCACTAGGTCAGATACTGATACAGTAGCAAATAGAGGAGAGAGCCCACTGTCTAGCTCTCCCTTCCAGTTGACTTCTTTATATGATGAAGACATCATTGACTTGAAGTGATGACAGTCTTAAAAGCTGTCTTTCTTACTTCCTTTTCTTAAAACTCTGTGAACTCTATAAGAATGTCACAAACACTGCTTCTAATGATAAATGTGGCTGGAGATATTGGTGATTAATCTTTACAAAACCCGTGTTGTTCTGGCTAGCTCAACCTGACTTGGTGATGCTTACATTCTTGACATGTAGATGTGTTCCTTTCTCAGTTAATGAACATTACTCTTTGTATCTTTTAAAAGGTAGGTTGTCAGTGACAGCTTTATGCTGAACTGAATAAAAAATAATCCTTCTGACCCTCTTATAATCAAAGTACCTGAATAAAAATAACCCTTAGCTAAGCTGATTACTGTTATTGCTGTTATGAGTTTTACAGCAGTGTGTCATGTAGAAAGAAGAATTTGGTAATGTAAGTCATGCCTCTTGTTTTTTAATCCTAAAAAAGAAAAAAAATCAAGCTGCACCTTGAAATGGTGCAACTGTGTTACATTCACCGAAGAATCAAGGATATTCTGTAAAGATCAGGTAAGATATGAACATGCTGCTTTCTTTGCTCTAACCTATCCATGCACATTTTTAAAAGAAACCTGAACACTGTTTTGCATCAAGAATCCTTGAGCAGACTCTCTTTGTATAAAATACAAACTTTTGAAATATTCCTTTAAAAATGTGAAAATCAAAGAAATATTTTGTTTTTCTGTCCTTGGAAATGCTACTCCGGTATTGGACCTACAGAGTTTCCATTATAGGCAGAAGCCAACGCTTGATTTCCTTTTTGACTACGCAAAGATTCCTATGCAGACATCAGAAATTACCTGCTGTCTGCTCTTGGATTAGCAGTGTAGGTCTTTGCTCCAGATAACTGTGCTTTTCTAAGTGGTTCTGGAATGAAGTTTCACTGATGAGCAGCTAGTTTTCTATCAGGAAATAGTCTCATTACATCCTTTTGTTATGTTAAAGAACAGGATTTCATCTTTAAGGATGGCCTTTTTTTTTTTTTTTTTAATCCTTTCTCCTATGCCAAGAATCAATTTTAAACAAAGATTGAAAAGGTTTGCTTTTTTCTTTTCATTAAAATGCGACACAGGTTTTTTATATATGGAAATTTTAGCTTTAGTAGCAAGTATTTTGTGTTCTATACTTAGAAATACTTCTGCTTTTCTGATTATGATTTTGTAGTGGCATTCATGTATCGTGATTTCACTTTCTGTCCAAGCATTAATAGCTGGAGATTTGTGCCTTTTTTCATGTCTGTCTGAATGTAAAACTTTTTCCAAAGTACTTTGAGACCTATTTGTTATAAATAATGGCTTAATTGTTCCACCTAAGAAAATATGTAAGGCCTTAATTGAAGGGATCACTTCTTATTCTCAACTACAGTGGCCAAAGAAAGAAGCAATATTTTCAAACAATAATTATTTCAGGAGCAGTTAACCAATGGCTACTATTACTTGAAAACTTTGGAAAGGAAATGCTAGCTTGAAGTCTTTGCAAGAAGTTGTATCTTTTTTTTGTTTGTTTTGTTTTTTTCTTTTTTGTTTTTGCAGAGAGGGGGGAAATGTCATTTTCAGAGAATGTATTAATCTGTCCTATTTTATCTGGTCTGCTAAGGCTGACAAAAACATCAGACTGGACGTATCACGTGATACCTATTTTTGCTGGAAACTTAACACTTCTGTGGATTCATTGGATTGACTTTAGGGGCACTGTTCACAGTTGGATAGGTTTAGAAAGCAGCAGCATGAACTTCTCTTTCCATAAAATGATTTCTCAGCAAAAATGATTTCACTTCTGCTTTGTCTGTGTTTTTTCTTTTGGTGGAGTTTTTTAAGATTACTAATGTGTAGTAACTCAGGTTTTACTGAAAACTTTGCTTTGCATTCTCAGAATATCAGTTGTTCACTCCTGCTATTATAGCATGACTTAACATATCTAAATTTGTGATAGTAGCTGAAACTTTGCAGGGAGTTTTAAAAGCTATTTTGAAGAACTTCTTCAGCAAATACATATGCTGAAAGGTATAGAAAACCCTCAGAGATGGAGTGCTAGAGAGATCAGGAAGAATGGGGAAAGCCTGGCAGAAGATGACTCCTGGAAATAGTGGTACTTGGGATGCATAGAGCTGTGGCCTTTGCACGATAGCCAAGACATGATTATAGCCAAGGGCCCCAGGAAGGCACATTATTTTCTTTGAACAGAATCGCAGCAATAGCAATGAAGTGTTGCCCAGAGTTTTAAGTAGTAGCTTCTTCAGTATGCACACAAATATGCATGCACAGGCACACAGTCTTTGTCTTTATATACAATCTCTATATACATTTGTACATATGTCTGCCTGTAATAGCAGCACTGATGATAGCCAGCAAATACTGGAAGCAGTAAAAGAACTGAATTACTGCTAAAATACAAAGGCCTAAGATGCTGTTTCTTTTTTTTTTTCCAATACATGAATTTTAGGCTATTAGCAGGTCACATTGGTACCTTCTGGACCTAAAAGGCAGAATAGGACTTGAATAAGAGAGAGAGGATCTAAATACTGAAAAAAAAAAAAAATCTGTATTCCAAGTTTTTGCAGTAAGTGCCTGTAATTTCTTGAGTTTTTACTTCTGTAATTAATCAGTATGTCTTGCAGGGATAATATCAGACCTATCAAAAGGAATCAAGGGGGAATCAGGTGACATTAGTTTGGCTGTATGACTCCCAGAGATGGTAGCTTATAAATATTTGAAGACTGAAAATAACCCTTCTAAGGAGGGAGCAAGACACATGAGGAGCTTCAAAGGCGTAGGTGCTATCACTCCCAATAGACAGTGATACAAACTCCAGAAAGAATGGACGCAGGTGAACAATCAGAACCTTCTGTTGCTTATTTTGCAAAGAGGAAGTGGGCCTGTTCTGATTACAACCCTTTCCTGGGTTTTGTTGTAGTTTTGTTTTTAAGTGCAAGCAACTGCCAGAATGAGTAGTGTGCCAGCACATAACTATATATACATGAAAGAATACTACAAATATTTCTCATGTATAATAAATATTTGTTATTGTCTGGTAGATTCAAATGAAATACTGAGCACAAGGCCAGTCAATTGTGTAAAAGTTAAAGCAATTCACAGTATGATGGGGAACAGTTAACCATTATGTAGAACCCACAAGGAGAGCAACACTGTGGCCTAATCAGTTACATATCCTCAGAGTTGCTGCTCTTGTCTTTCATTTCTGCTGTTGTGCCAAAACAGCTAGTTGAGACAAGCCACTTAAGAAAGCTTGCATTAGCATCAAAGAATTAAGGGTGTGCATTTATAATGTGTTTATGTTTACGGAGGAGCTTTCCCAGGTAGGTTTTTTTTGTGTGTATGTGTGTGTGTGTTTTTTTTTTTTTTTTTTTTTTTTTAATCCCCTTCTCTCCCCCTGCCCCGCATTTGGGAAGCATTTATTTTATGTTTGTGCTGTCTCTCACAAGTATTAAATGAATAAAAGTACTGCGCATATATAAGAAGCTAACATAATTTGATCTTACATCAAACATCATCTCATTTGCAAGGGAAAAGGTGATTTGGTATCTTTTTTTTGTTGTTGTTGCCTGCATATGAAGCTATATACCACATACTGTATTACCACTGTTAAGTTTGGTGTCACAGTTCATATGCTCAGTGCCTGACAATTATGTTAAAGCAGTATTTTCTAATAACCTACCTAATTTTTGCAAAGGAATTAACTATACCTTGAGTACTCCATACCTAATAGTAAGGATATAGGAAGGGTTCTATGATTGTCTGCAGCAAACACCTCTACTAACATGCAGGATAAAAAGCATTTTTTACTGTTAACACACAGGAGAGGACAGTAATTTAGCCAGGCTATTCAATGCCTAGCTGTTTCACTTTGAGGTGCAACTGAATGACTCCTGTTTGCTGCATAAAATTACATTAGCACATGATTTGAAAAGAGTTTTATTTACATCTTTGTTAGGTATTTACCTAGTTCAATGAAAATGTTATATCTCTAAAGATTTGTACAGAAAGTGTTATCAACTTGGAATGTTAGTTTTAATGAAATCTTCCAATGTTAGCAGGTTGCTTTGTACTTGAATAATTGCATATTGTTAAGACTGTTGCTAAATTTCTGTGATGAAAACTTATTTATCACCACTTGTCTTAAAATTTGATGTATTGGCATTGTTTTTAATGTCATATGATAAGGTGTATGCTTAGTGGTTTAGATGTAGCATCCCAATAGAAACATTCCTATCCTACTTAGAACTGGTGCAACTGCAGTGTATCACTTTTTCTGTAGGGGTAACATACAACATTTACTCCTTCATCTATAATAAAATAAGTCTGACATCACTTCTTTTGCATGTGCAGGACTGGGTTACTGTTTCCACCATTTACCTTCCACAGAGATTTTGCTTCAGATGTGATTCACTTACGCGAGTGCTGTGTCACATAAATGACACTAGCTTTTGAGGCTTGAGTATAACACATCACCGACACAAACCATCCGCAACATCTCTGGAGTGTGGGAAAGCAGTTCCAAAGGTGGTGGGTTGTTTTTGTTTTTTTTTTTAAGACTTTCAGAAATGTGCTTTAGTTACAGATCTTTATCCCTTAATTTAACACTGTAAAAGATGCTTCTTTTTCTTTCCTTGCAAATGGTACATTTTCTCCTTTTAAGAGTAGGTGTTGTTTGTTTCCTTTTAGGTCCTGTAGATACTTGCTTCTATAAAGTGTACACTGATACAAACTTGATTGAGGAAATTCAAGTATTAGTAGAGTAGCTATTAGTAGGGTAGTGCAGCTGTCCTAGCACAAGGCAGCTTTTTAAGGGCTCAATAAACTTAGTGTTAAGCTGTCTTTTGAAATGGTGGAGTTTTTAATGTATATGAAAGCAGCTCCTTCATATGCAGTCAGAATAAAGACTTCCATCATCCTTCTAGAATCATAAATCCCAGACATGCAGCAAGTACACAAATAACTGTGAAGTTAGCAGGAACTAGGCTATATCCTTAGTTTTTCTGCTGTAGCATATGTCTTAAAAAGTTAGCACAGCATGTATACTGTGGCAAAGCCATTAAGTTTTATAAACTTAGATCTTTATTTACATATTTTAAAAAATGAAAAAAGTATTTTAAGTATTCTAGTATTTATGATCACTATAGTCAATTTGAACAAAGTGAAAGGAACACAGGAACTGAAGGAAAAGAATATATTTAAGATCTGTATAAGGGAGAAAAATGTATTACAAATAGACAAAAAGGCTAAAGTGTGTGTGTGCAGATTCCATTTATTTTTTGCCATTAAAAATATTTTTCTCAATCAAATGGCATCATTAAATGGTCTGCCAACTGCTGCAGCTAGTTCATCAATAGCACCATAATTCATGATATGAAAGCTCGATATCAATATAAGAGCTTCAGGATTAAGATCTTCTGAAGTAGGCTTCAATTTGTTCCAGGGCCCGTCCTTTTGTTTCAGGAACATAAAAGGCTGTGAAAATTACATTCATGCAACAGAAAGCAGAGAAGAGCCAGAATGTGCCATAGGCTGTTAATAAACCCTAGAGGAGGGAAAAGAGGGGGAAGAATATATATTATATATCAGTAGTGCAGTCTGCAATTCGGTATTGCTAGAGAACACTGTGGCCTAAAGGTTTCTCAGGAGCATCTTTAATTTCCCTCTGAAAAGGAACTCCTGAGTGTAGTTTATGATACTTACTATAAGGTCATGAAATTCCTTGGTTACAAAGAAGGCCATAACCCAGTTTGTTAACACACAAGCACCACTGGAAATGCCTCTAGCTTTCAGTGGAAAAATTTCAGACATCACCAGCCATGGAATGGGACCCCAGCCCAGGGCAAAACCTGCAATTACAGACAAAAGAGAATAAATGCAACTTAAATGTATTAAAAAGCAAAGAGTGAAAGACACTCATGTTAGTCAAGTAAAGCATATTTTTTTTTCCACCATAATTCTAGGTACTTAATACATCTAACTATAGGAGACCAATAAAATTATTTAGGGGCAGCACTGTAACTGCTGATGAACTTCATGACAGCTTATTTAAAAAGGTGCTCTTAACAAGCCAAACTTCCTGCTAAGAAGTCTCTAACATTATAGACTTAAAAATTAGCCTCATAGCTGCCTTGTACCATCTCAGAACTCAGCATGGCACAGATGCTCCCACACTGTAAAGCAATTCAACCTGAGCACAAGGAAGTATAAATTAATTGACTTCCTTGGATAGGGGCTTGACTACTTAACCCCTAGCTCTACCACCAGGCTTGTAAAGGTGAGCCCTGCTTCACAATATACACTGCAAAGCTCTGATGAAGACAAAACTCATCTCTAATATGACAAACTTGTTACTTTCACCACAAAGTCTGTTTTGTGCAATCTCTACTTACAAGCATCTCCCACTTACCGGCAACAAAAAGCCCTAGGCTCACTACAGCAAGCCAGGGGAGGCTGCTTTCTGTTCCTGGGGCTACTGTATTTAGAGTGAAGAGTAGGTCAGGATGTGATGAATTGCCTGGTGTTGGAAGGACCATTTTAAAGTAAAGCCCAAACAGTGCAGTACTGAGAGCCATGATGAGCCCTGAAAAAGCATACAATAGCCAAGCTGTCATTCATTGCCTGTTGAGTAATCTTTTGAGAGCGTGAACACAGTCCATCAAAGACAAGGTTTGCTGGCCCTGGCAAAAATGTTCCTTACATTCATGATAGTGTTTCTCAGGAACAAACACTGGCCTTGACAAAACTGAGAGATCCCAGACATGATTATTCTAAACAATGTCACACACATAATATAATCTTGACAGACAACAGTCATTACTGCTGAAGAGAGTATCAATTCATTTTCTGCTAAGTTAAAACATATAACCTGCTAAGTTAAAAAAATATATTCTGTTACTACAGAGCACAATGTTCCATGAAAGTAGCTGCAGACATGGATTAATGAAGATTATTGTGACAGTAAATCCTTATTAAATGCAAAGATGATCACAGTAATAAGAATTAACATAGCTATTTCAAAGTAAAACTACTTCCAAGAAGTCTCCCCTACCATGTGTCTCTGTTCTTAACTCTAAGCATGACAATCTCCCTCCTCTTTCAAATCACAATTTAATTCAAATTACAGTGCAAACTACATAAAATGCTTAAGTTTTAATACTTAATCCCCTCAAGATTTATGTATAGTAGCTTTTTGTTACTATATATTTCTTTTTGTACAAATTATATTTCTTTTGTACAAAATCCAGTAGCACCAGAAATGAAGCTGAGACACTTGCAGATCTGACTTGTTGCTAGACTTGCTAGAAAAAAAAAATACCATGAAAAAAAGCTTAGAATTACTAGTTTGTAAAAGTTCATTTACATTCAATTTAGTCAGGATGAACAGGTATAGATAAAGGACCAAAAAATACACAACAAGAAAACCTGGGATTTACATGCAGACTCTTAAAAATTCCATAAAATACGAAATACATCCGTTTAACCATTTATGCTGATTAAACCCCTCATTTTGTGTAGCCCTTAAGATAGGACTATGCTTTACCAGATATGTAAAGCAGTACTTTTCGTCCACTTTTATCTATGATAAGTGCAGCCACTGCAGTGAAACATACTTGTATGGAACCCACAACAACGGAAGCCATTCTGCTGTCCTGAAATAAAGTAAGAGGCAGGGAAAAGGTTCAGACTGATAAGAGGATCACTTAATGGACATTACACATCATACATTCTTTTCTTGAATCTGAGACAAACCATGCCACAGCACTTACCAGAGGGGAGGAAGGAGTGAGACCATACCAAAATTAAACCAACCAAAGGGAAAAAAAAAAAAAAAACCCACACCAACAGCAAGATATTAGATATTTTTTGAAGATATTTAAACAAAAGACTGACAACAGGATGGGGAAAACACTTTGACAAGCTACTGAGCATACTGATCAGTTATCTTTTAAAAGAAGCCACAAATTCCTGTAGTTTTACCTTCGCTGAAGCAGATGATTTTCAGCTACTTTAAAACAGTCTATACACAAAGACGACAATAACAGAATCTTGTGCTAGTAGTAAAGTTTCAGATTGGCAACCTGCAATACACTTCCTCAAAAGGCATAATGTTCAAGTGCACCACAGTCAAGAAGGCCTCTATAACCAGAACAAAAAAGCCCATGGAAAGCCAAATCTTATTCTTCGACACGGATAGAATCATCATTATGTGACTTTGTTATGTGATCAAGACTTACTCTAGCACTGCTTGTGCTCAAACTACAGGCATGCTTGTCAGTTTGCAAATGCACTCAAATTACCTTGAAATTTGCATCTTCAAAGATAGTTTCTGCATAAAACATAACTGCATTAATGCCTGTTACTTGCTGGAAGAACATCAGTGCCACACCAATAAGAAGTGGTCTGTAGATGGAAGGATTCCTGAACTCTAAGATACTCAATCCCTGTTAAAACATAAGCAATAATTCAGTGAAAACTCAATCATTTAAATGAAAGCCATCATCCTCAGAAGACATCAGTCTGTTCAAAAATATTTTTTTAAATAGGCTAAATGCCTCCTTGAAATGCCTTGGTAATAAGATATATTTACATTTGAAATACTTAAATAAATTTTCCTCCTTAGCTCAGATCCTGACCCACAGTATTGCCAAAGTATACGGAAGTATTAAAAAAAAAAAAAAAACAAACAACAGCAACAACCAACAAGTGGTGAGTTCAAAATTCCATGGATGAGAAATTAGATTTCTCTCACTTCTCTGGCACCTTATCTGACATTATTTAAATGAATAAATCTTTGGAGGAAAAGCTAATGTGAATGAATTCATGGTTCATGATTAGACATGCCTGCTTAAGGCCGCTGTTAAATAACATTTCATTACAAAGGACTAAAATATAGTACTACAGAGATGCAAGAGGAAATACAATTGTACAACATGCACACAGAAAGGAAACTTGGATTAGGTGTTGAATAGCTTCAACTATCTATAAAATTGTTAAATATGGCAGAAAAACTAGATAGCTGTCACAGGTAATTAAGATCATGAGCCTGACTGCTACTGATGTGCTCCTATGGTAGCCAGAGGTAGAGATGGTAGATTCTTGCAAACTTATTTGCTTCTTAAATAAAATTTGGCTGAGAAAGGGTGTTTAGATAACCATTTGTAGAGGAGACTATTAAACTAAGCTACAGTAAAACCCTTAACTGTAACTTTTATATACTGTGTCCATACATACTTTTTTACTGTAAATCAGATTCTCCTCACCTCCTCCTCAACATTATCTTCAATCTGCCTACATTCCCATTCATGATCCACATGTGGTCCCCTCAGAAACTGCAAGGAAGCTATGGCTTCTGAACGCTTGTTCTGATTCAGCAGAAATCTCGGTGTTTCAGGCATAAAGAACATGAACAAAAGCATTATACAGGATGGAAAACAACACAACACTGCCAGCCAGCGCCATTTTAGTGCTATTCCTAGACAACAAAAAGGAAAGAGAGAGAGAACTATAAGCACCTGATGTACAAAGGAGTATATACACTAGGAAATTGAAAGTATTTCTTATTACATAAACTAAATCTTTGCTGCAATCTACAGCCCTAAAATACCTGCAATGTAGGCTCCCAGTATGCCAGTCACCACCATCAGCTGAACGCAAGAGCCAAGCATACCACGAACTTGAGGATGAGATACTTCAGAAATATACACCTAAAATATAGGGAGAAAATACCCAATAATTACTCCTCTCCAATTCTGGATCAAGGATTTGAAAAGTAATTTTTTTCTGAAAAAATATGAGTGCATTTTCCATTAACTCCCCTCCTCAAAAAAAAGTCTTGATAAAATGGAGTAAGTAGAAAAGGATCATCTCATAAATTCATGTGGCCATTACAAAAAAATCCTGGAAGGAAGGAAGCCCTGAAACACAAGAATGCTGATGATGTTTGGTAACTGCAGTATCAGCATCCCAGAAATTGAAACAATCTTGCATTATTAATAATTTTCTTGGCCATATTCATCAGGAAACCTCAAGTCTGAGGCTTAGAACAGTTTTTGCATAAACATATAGCCTAAGCCACAGGTAAAATGCTTTTTCAATGGAAGTTTTAAAATTTCAATTCAACACGAAGAGCACAAATTATTTTATCCTCCATGACGGTCCAGACTGACAGCTCTTGTCTTACCATATATTGTATGAAGAACATCACATCTCATCTAATATTTAGAATCACCTTAAAGTGCTAAGCTCTTTTTAGATATTGATGTCAAGTGCACAGTTACAGTTTAGTTAAAAGCATAAAAGAAAAAAGAAAAATCTCTCAAATACAGGCATACAAGTCTTCCCAAAGTTAGATCTCTCAGTTTTTCAGATGGAAAGCAAGCAACTCTGTTCAAAAATTATTTTAAGGTACATAGTGAGAGCCTGCTTCCCTCCCTCATCACTGCAGTCATAAAGCATTTCCTGTTGGCTGCTAATTAAATCCTTTACCTAAGGGAACCAAAGCTCAGCTCCATGAACCAAAGAGAAAGCAGACGGACCTCCTGCACACATACTATCACACCAGACTAAAAAAAGGTATTTTCAGCAATAAGCTAGACTTGATTATTTTTTAGTTTTAGTGTTATAAATGTTTATATTGATATTTTATTCCATAGTGTTTCTTATTTTTTGATTTTTAGCATTCATATCACTTCAAGAGCTAGAAATGCTGGGCCACCAGAAGGGATTAAAAATGAAAGATCACATCACTGTATTATGAATGTGTTGTACATAAATGCCACTAGAGAAGGCAAGACTTGATTAAAAGCAAACAAAATAAGAAAATATGAATAAAATAACACAAGTCTATGTTTCTTTAAAAATTATCTTCTAAATCCACAAACTATATTGGCTACTGTTGCCCAGTTATTTCATCCAAACCACTAAGAAATTACAAAAACTAACCAACCGACCAGCATCTCTTCCCCACCTCCACCCCAAAACAAAAGAAAATTAAAAAAAAAACAAAAAACCCCACACTAAGTAGGAAAAAAAAAAAAAAAGCCTTACTGGAACAACAAGTGAAGTAATTCCACTGGCTAAGCCGGTCAGGATTCTTCCAAAATAAAGCATCCAAATATTCCGTGCAGAAATAATAACTAAATATCCAGAAACATATGGTATTGAGCACAGCATTAGACTCAGTTTTCTCCCAACTTGATCCACAAGATAGCCTCCCAGTATTCCTCCAGCAGCAGCTCCTAATGTTACTACAGACTTCAGAAAATAAGTGGATATCAGACTTCTATTTCTTGAAAAATTTTGGTATGTAAACAGCAGCTTCTAAATAAAATATGCAAATACACAGCAGTGTTTTGAAAGAAAACAAAGTGAATGTTAACTTCCCCATCAAGACATAATCCAGAATTACTCCTCACCACAAATGAACAGCAAATGATTTTAAGATTAAATATAAAAGAGCAAAACTTAAAAAAGCTGTATCGCTCTTAAATCTGTCTACAATACTGTCTCTTCAAACAGCTATTCAAATTGTTTCAAAGCCCCAGAGAAGCTAGCTACCATCTTAATTAAGATGGTGTCAGCCTATATCCAAAATGCAAATATTCCCATACAGATGGATTGCACCTAATTTATGAGAAAGTTTATTCTCTGTGGTCCCCTAACATTTACAGTTGAGAAAATTTTAGCAACAAAGTAGTTCAGTGAGTAAGGCCATCTTGTAGCATATGCTGAATGTCATCAGATTAACATCACTGCTGACCGTGCGGGAACAAAAAAAAACCCTCACCGCAAACCACGACGCTCGCGCGGCGTCCAGTCTCAGCCGGGGGTCGCTGGCTTGGCTCAGCTCGGGGATCACGGGCGAGCTGTAGCCCAGCGCGAAGCCGAAGCTGAGCGGCCCCAGGGCCGCGGCGAAGGCGGCCAGATAGAGCCCCGCGTTCCGCACCCTGCGGCACAGGAGGCCGACGACAATCGCGGGCGCTGCCCCGCGCGCCGCCCCCGGCCGCTGCTCCCCGCCCCGCA
>JAWLRI010001031.1:52956-64628 GCA_034781795.1 Crypturellus tataupa
CCGCGTTTTGCACGTGCGGGCGGCGGGCGCGCGTGGCCCCGCGCGGCCGGCGCTGAGCGCCGCTTCCAGCCGCTGGTTTCCGCACTGGAGCCTGGGGTCGAGTGCAGCAGTTGCCGCAGAGTTCACGTAACTTGTACTAACAGGGAAGGTGTCAGGATTTTTTAATTGGTTTTAAGAGCATAAAAACCTGTTACCGCAGCAAAAACGGCCTCCGTGTGGCCTGCTGAGGAAAGCTGGTAAGAGCTATCGGGAAAAGTCTCTGTAGGAACTAACGATCAGACGGGAAGAGCTGTTCCTGTTTACACTCAGTGTCATGCAGCCTTTCACTATGAAAAACATACTTTCATGTACTATAAGTTCATATTTTTAAGAGGTATATTTTAAAGTCTTATTCTATGAAGATAAAATGTCTGCATAGAAATTAGCATGTTATTTACTCCCACTCACATTCTTCAATTCTTCGGGTGTAGGAGCTTCTGTGAACTGAGTTCAGCTAGTTGTCTAATGAATGAAATTAGCTTTTCCAGAGTAATGAATTAATTATGGCTTTTTTACTTTTCATCTAACATTTATCTTGTTAATACTCTATTAAAATTTACTGTAGGAACTTCAGATGCCACAAAGTATATAGCTCAGGTAATTAAAGAAGTCATTTTTCAGATTTTCCAATTTCACAGTTAATTATGTTCACTGGAAATAAACCAGAAAGATAGGAAACAATTAAAAATAAGTTAAAACTGATATTATGCCAGCAAAATTTACAGTCTTTGCAATAGCCAGCTAGATGGCTAACAAATGCTTCATCCCTTTTTAAGAAATCCTCTTAAAAATGCACATTTACTTACTTTGTATTTAAAAGCATATAGGACCAAAGTATTTAGTAAGTTCTGTCAGCAGCTAACTTCTCATCACCTTATCTGTACAACTTGTTTTCTTCCATATCAATATATTCCACAGTAAAGTGTAAGACAATGTTTATTTGCCATAAGTTTAAAACTTGAAACAATCTTGACCTTATTGGATTCCTAATTGAAAGCGTTAACCTAGAACAAGAAAGATGTTCCATAGTGAACACTAGCATGCACTGGCTCATTACAAATCATAACTAAGTCTAATACGGGCCACTTGGCGGTTCAAAGTATTTTCAAATGATTAGTACTAACCTACTGAATATTTTAAGATATGCTTGGTCACTTCAGTCCATGCATTAACATGCAGTTTGGAATATTGATATATCAGTAATTAAAGATGTGATGCTTACCTTGTTTTCTGAACAGAACTAATACAGTATTTTGATGTATCGCAGGTAAATTTTTCCATAACCTTATGGAGAAAAAGGACTTTGAAGCATGGCTTGATAACATTTCTATTACATTTCTTTCTCTGACGGACTTGCAGAAAAATGAAACTCTGGATCACCTGATTAGCTTGAGTGGAGCAGTCCAGCTCAGGCACCTCTCCAATAATCTAGAGATTCTCCTCAAGAGGGACTTCCTCAAACTTCTTCCGCTGGAACTTAGTTTTTATCTGTTAAAATGGCTCGATCCTCAGACCTTACTCACATGTTGCCTCGTCTCTAAACAGTGGAATAAGGTTATAAGTGCCTGTACAGAGGTATGGCAGACTGCATGTAAGAATTTAGGCTGGCAAATAGATGACTCTGTTCAGGATCCTCTACATTGGAAGAAGGTTTACCTAAAGGCTATATTAAGGATGAAGCAATTGAAGGACCATGAAGCCTTTGAGACATCCTCTTTGATTGGACACAGTGCCAGAGTATATGCACTTTACTATAAAGATGGACTTCTGTGTACAGGTAGGAACTTCAGAAAATTTAGTCTTAAATTTCCTAGTTTGTCTGTTTGTTTTTTTTGTTTGTTTGTTTGTTTACATGTGATTACTGACCATTTGACTTTATTGTTATTGTCATGGTGCTTACTCAGAATAAGGTGTTCAAAATAACTGTGTGGTTGTTTTTGTTTTGTTTTGTTTTGATTTTTGGAACACCTGGCATACTGGCAAGCTCCCTGGTCACTTCAGTAGAAAGCACTTACTACTATTTAAAAAAAATAAAAAATAAAAAGGCTAACAGTGCTGCATATAATAGTTCAGAATGGTAAGCCCATTTGAGAAGTACAGGTATGTTGGCTATCTTCCTAGAGGATACCTTATTCAGATTAAAGGAACTGTCTGTCTTTGCAGTTTGACAGTTTCTGTGATACGATCTCTAAGTTCTTTTGATTCTTAATGTAATAATGCATGTATATAGATTTGTAAACTAGATCTAACCTTGTTACTAGTCTGACTTACACATTATATTGCTGAAATCAACTTCCTTCCTAAAGACTCCAGATTTCAAGATTACAGTTTTGACCATAGAAATAAAACCAGACCAAATATGAAACCTTAAGTAAGAAAGAACAGTAACAAAGTTACAGTCAACTGCTGCCAGAGCATATTCCAAAGCATTCCTAACTATGCCACTTGAGATAGCAGTGCTATAGATAAGCTCAGAGTACTAGCTAGTACTCCCACGTTTGTTGTAATGTTCAGAAGGTTATGAGAAACTAGGAACTAGCCTCCATCCAGTCTTTTGCTTCCCTAAGCATCAGGGAATGAAAACACTCAGGAGGTGGCATTGTTGAATCTTACTGAAGAACTATTTGCTCTTTTATTATGAAAGCGCCTTGTGGAGAAAACAGGTGAAAGGGTGAAGAGTTTATTCTGCTCTACATAGCAAGCAGACTGAGTTAGGGTTATGCATTTAAAAACAAAACAAAACAAAAAAATGCTCTGCGAGAGAAAGAAAGCGGGGTGAAGGGGCCTGATACTGACCTGCTATCTTCCTTTCCCTGTAAGGACATTTGGAGGAATTCCTTTCCTACCTGAAGCAAACCAAAGCTTACAATATAATCAGAGAGTGATGTGTCATATAAAACTTAAATGCATCTGTTCCAGTAGATACTGTCAAGCAAAAAGAGTGCTGGAATCCGCTGAAGGTGCAAAAAGGGAATTGCCATTGCCAGACTCCTCAGCTGAGGTGGAAACAGGGGTCTTCAGTGTAGTGTTGAAAGTTAAAGGAGCTTGAAAGCTCGTTTTAGTGAGAAATGCGATATGAAAGGGAAACCAATTATACTTTCATGTTCTAGGATCAGATGACTTGTCTGCAAAACTGTGGGATGTAAGCACAGGTCAGTGCATATATGGCATCCAGACGCATACTTGTGCTGCAGTGAAGTTTGATGAACAAAAACTTGTAACGGGATCTTTTGATAACACAATAGCCTGTTGGGAATGGAGCTCTGGGGCCAAGATGCAGCATTTTAGAGGACACACAGGTGCAGGTATGTTAGTCTTTTCAGTTTTTATACTATCAAACAAATCATCATTTAAATTTACTCTTTGCAGACTATCTTTTTTTCTTTTTGTCCCAAATCACCCTTTGGGAGAAAGGAGCCAAAATTGATGTAGATCTTTCTGCCCTTGAATAATACTAAGGCTTGGTCACATGGCATTATATGCATGTACCTATAAAACTCTATAATGATGTGTTAATTTGTGTTTTGGAGTCTGACAAAAAGATGCAGATCCTTAGGTAACAGGGAGTTCCTTATATGTATCCACAAACTGGAAATTGGTTTACAGGGAAGAGCAGGAATCTGTATTTACGTGTCTCATAATGAAGTTCTCCATCCTCTACTGCAACATATCCTCAATTGAGCTGTGAGACTCTCTCTTTGGAGTTAAGGAGATACACTAATCCTGTGGGAATCGACTTATTAGAACTCCTGCAAAAGAAACTAGCTTATTTAAGTTATGCTTTACAACCAAACAGGAATGACTGATTTATCCACTTGTGATCTGGAGAAGAATCAGTAATTTTGCGGCGTTACTTAGGAGTCCAAAGTAACAATTCACATATGCAATTTAAGAACAAGAGTTAATTGCTGTTCTTATACCATACACCATAGTTGTCAAGGTGTATGAATTTTGAGGCTACTTAGCTTAATTAGTGTGTCACAGAAACACACATGTATAGAGACTGGTATCCTCATTTAGAATCCTCTTTGCTTGTAGTTTTTAGTGTGGATTACAATGATGAACTGGATATTCTGGTCAGTGGCTCTGCAGACTTCACTGTGAAAGTATGGGCTTTATCAACAGGAACGTGTCTGAATACCCTTACTGGACACACAGAATGGGTCACTAAGGTGGGAATATTGATTTTTTTTTTAATAATACTTGCAAAACACTTGCAAGAAGTTTGCTATGTATATTTTTGTAGTTGTTTCCTAACTGTAATCCTGCACCTAGGTGTAGAATCTGGAGAAACTGCAGATAATTGTTATTCTAAAGCAGTTGGAATATTACACATCGGTGTTTTATTCAAAGACTGAATGAATTCCTTGGTTCTGAGAGTGATTTTAAAAATCAATTAGAATAACCAATTATTTTGATAACCAAAAATGTTAAGTATGAGAACTGTTTTCAAGTCAGAAGACAATATTTTCCATCTGAATGTTGACCAATGTGGAAGGTGGAAAGGAGGAAATTTTTAGAGGGGAAGTATGCATGCTAGCTAATTAATACTGTAAGTTAAAACTATTAGAAACAGAAAATCTGCAGATTCTACTTTCTGTTCAGTCGCTAAAAGTATCTGTATTGCTTTCATAGATGGTAAATGGATTAGACAATGCACATGAAAGTCTGGGTAGTTAACAGCATCAAGTTAAGTATTTTTTGTCCTTAAAATATTCCTTCAATTACAGGTAGTTTTGCAGAAGTGCAAAGTCAAATCTCTTATGCACAGTCCTGGGGATTATATTCTTCTAAGTGCAGATAAGTATGAAATCAAGGTATGTATAATATACACTAAGGTATCCAGGGAAGTCAAATACCTGTGTCTCTGAAATTTACAAAGAATATGTGGCTTTATTCTCTTCCATATTTCCTGCATGTAAAGTTATGTAAAAGCCAGGTAACTCTTTGGAAGCAAACGTTTCAGTGCTTTAGTTCATTTCTAAGGTATAAATAAAGGCATCAAATAGCTAGATGTGTTTTGAGTGGTAGGTCTAGGGGAATGGTAAAGTAAAATAATAATGCTTTCAGTGCTTGCCTAAAGTGCTAACTTCAAAGTGAAACACTTGCTACAGATGTTGTTGTTAGGCTCTTTTGAGTTGAATAATGCTTCAGATACAAAACAATTTTGTAATTAATGTATCTGAAGCATCATTCTTCTCTTTCCAGTTAAATAATGGGATTTTGGGGTGTTTTTAAAAACAACCAGGCACACAATTTTCACTGTTTTTTTTCAAGCTAGAAGTAATACATATTGAAACAATAACATGAGACAGGCCGTTATGGAACTGGAATTCCTAACTAAAGTAGAAAAATAATTATGAAGAACACGTGCACATTTACTGCCTTATAAAGAGATTGTAACCTTGCTTTATATGTGCAATGGTTTACAATCTGAGTATTTTACAGTCTTAAATTGTCCTTTATTTTTAGATTTGGCCTATTGGAAGGGAAATAAACTGCAAGTGCTTAAAAACATTATCTGTTTCTGAAGATCGCAGCATCTCCTTGCAGCCCAGACTGCACTTTGATGGTAAATACATAGTCTGCAGCTCAGCTCTAGGATTGTACCAGTGGGACTTTGCCAGCTATGATATTCTCAGGTAAATCTTTCAGTTTAAGACCAAGGAATGTAAACTTATTCTAGAGTTCTTTAAGTAAGAAGTAGACTGTATTACTTTCATGTTTAGTAACTTATTTTAGATGTAGGCCAACAGAGTCTTAATATAGCTTCCGAAAGCTCTGTGAATTGCCAGGTTGCCATCTTTTCTTATAGCTTAAAACTCTATACATTTCATCTGCTTATACTAACCATTTGATTCCTGTTTTGTTTTTTGGTCCCAAGCCAGTGATCCTAGAACTACTAGGAGTTAATGCTACTGTGCAGACTGTTCTACAGAAGGCCAAAACAAAGGGGCATTTAGTGGGACAAGAAATTAAAAGGACTTACTATAGCACTGCTGAACTGAGATCCATCATTCTTGATAATTCTACAGAATGATAGTGAAATCTATCAGACTGCAGAGGAATGAAATGAGATTACAGTATTTTATTAAGAACTCAGAATGAGGCTCTTTCTATGAGAAATTACATCATCAAAGATAGCAATTTTTTTAAGGAATATTGTATTATAAAACTGTTAGAAAGTTCTTACCTGAAATGGTCTGAATTTTTGTAGAGCACCCTACTGTAAGATGATCTACTCCAGAACAAATGCTTCTTCTCACTAGGAATAATTCAGTAATTTTACCTCTTAGTCTGTAAGACTTTCAAAAGAACATACAGCAGCCTGTGCTGCTGAGAATGAACTTTGACCTCAGTACGTATTTGAATTCCAGCTCTTTACTTCATGTAATGCTATAATCAAATGCTCTGGTCAGTTGTAGGAAACTCAATCCCTCTAATTCCTCTTTGAGTTTTATTTAGAAGGCCACAAAACCCTCAAAGATGTACTGGAATTAACAAACATTATTATTTCCCCCTAAAATGAAAATGTGTAGCTTAGGCTAAGTGTCCAGTAACACAGCATTCTGTTCAGGATCAATCCTGAATGAGCTATCATCGACAGAGGACATTTCTGTTTTATCTCCAGCTTCTAAAAGAATAGTCAAAAGAATAATAGAAGGTTATTCCTCTTAATTTCAAGAGGCTGAGGCTGCATATCACTATGACAATTTGCTATTTCAAGTTTGGAAACAAGGTTCTTTCTTTTTCCCTTCAGCTATGCAGAATCTTCTTCCTGCCTTAACTTCTACTTATATTTAGAAGGATTTGTCCTGAATACACAAAGCAAGGAATAAAACCTCAGGGCAAATATGCAGTTGCTTGAAGTAATTTGAAAAAAAAAATAAATAAAATTAAAAAAAAAAAATCACACATCAAGCTTTTTCTAAGTCATTTGGGATTGATGACTTTAGACCCTTAATCTCTACAGACATACATAAGGATTTATTTATAGTAAAACAAGCTCATGACTGCATAGTGACACATTTTTCTAACAATATTGTCTTATCTTCTAGGGTTATCAAACCTCCCGACTTCTCAAATGTGTCCTTGCTGGGCTTTGGAGAGATATTTGCTCTACTGTTCGATAACAGATACTTGTATATAATGGACTTGAGGACAGAAAAACTGATCAGTCGCTGGCCTCTACCAGAGTATAGAAAGTCAAAGAGAGGTTCAAGTTTTTTGGCTGGTGAAATGTCTTGGTTAAATGGACTAAATGGCCAGAATGATATGGGCTTGGTTTTTGCCACCAGTATGCCAGACCACAGTATCCATTTGGTATTATGGAAAGAACATGGCTGAAAAGATGACATATAGTAAAATCTTCAGGATTATATGGACTATCAGCTGTGTCCACAAAATAAGACTTTGCATGAACCAAAGTTACACACCTAATAGTATCATCATGCAATGCACAATCACTTCTTTTATTTGGGCATTTGGGGTTGTTTTTGACATAATGCAACACAGCATGCTAACAGTATTTACCACTAAATTTTGTCTGTACTCATGTTTAAAGCATACTTATTTGGGCTCTGACACATAGCTTGTAAAGTTTAAACCTCTCAAATTCACCATTAAGTCTAAAATGAAGTAGTGTTTGACTTGACTTTTGCCCTATTTTTTTTTTTTGTTTTGAAACAGAAGAACAATAGAACAATAGACTTTTGTACATGTAACAACAAATACTGGTTACAGTGTGTAGCTGTTAAACAAGAACACACACGCTCTTTTTCTAGTATCAATCTCTTCAAGACTTTTTTTTCCCCTTATGATAGCTTTCAGTGCTTAGCCTTTGAGATTGAAGAATCAATTTAATCCTTTAACTAAGACCAGATGCCAACAATAATAATTTGTCTAAGGTCAGTAGTACATTGACGCAAGCTTTCCTCACCAGAATGAGCCAATGTTTTGGGTACCTGATAAAGTTTGCCCTGGCAACTAACCTCACAGAATATCTGCCATTGTTTACCATATTTGCCAGTGGTGCAATTATGACAAAAAGGACTCATTACCATCACTAATAAACTTACTGTAGTTCTCCAAAAGCTGTTCAGTGGCACAAATATTAAAGGAACAGTTTGGACCATGTCTTGGTCATCTCATGAAATATTCTCTCTACAGAGTACTCAAGTTTTATCTTGCTCAGATTGTTTTCATCAGTGGTTTTTGTCCCATGATTCCTGCAGCATGTGTAAGAAGGTAGCTTAATTCATCAGTAAGTGGAAGTATAATGAAAGGAAAGATGATGTTCAATCTCTACAGCAAGACTTGATCTTCTATATTAAAGGGGGGGCTACCACACATTCATATTTTGCAAATAATGCACTTAATAGAATGATGTACTTAAAGTAGTTAACTGTAGACTGGAAAGCAAAAACAAATAACAATGCGACTGCCACCTCTCAGCATCAAAGCTATGAAGAAAAGAATAGGCATAGAAAAAGGTCTTCTGCTTTCATCAGCTGTAGGAGACCTGAGGTAAATGAATGTGAGCTAACTATTGAGTAGCAAATATTTATTCATATACTTCTGATAAATTTAGTGTATTTAAAAGCTCATCTCAACTTCCCATCCTTTAGAAATGCAATTCTTTTTTTTAAAATAAAAGTCTCACTTTATTTTTACACAACTTTAAAATGTTTGAATGAAGATTGATTCAGATACCTGAGAAGATAAAAGTATCATAGATACTGTTAATATTATTTTTATTGTCAAAGATCGGTGGAGAGCTAGTCTTAAGTACTAATAACTGCAAACCCAAATTCTAGAGGTACCTGATACATATTGCCTCTATGGGAGGGAAGTTTCGCTCTGCAAGACACTGTACTTGAGTGATGTGGCAGGAATTGCACGAGGTCATAGTGAAGTGTTTCCTTGAATACAAGGCTACATGATTAGTTACAGAGTTTTCCACCTTTATGCAACAAAGTTATTTTGAGAAAGTACCTGAAGTGGTTTACACATTAGAAGCCAAGTTCACATTTTCTGTTTCAAACCATGCTGACTGGGGCACAGGTGGTGATCTCCTGGAACTTTTAAGTGTCAGAAACCTACATGAAACAAAGCTTTTAATAACTTGTCTGAATTCCAGCTCTCATTGCTCTCAATATGGGCATAACCAGAGTGCATAATAGATGCAGTAGTTCACATTAAAAACACCATAATAAAATGGGCCATCTATAGAACATATTAGCTTTGAAAGCTTAGTTAAGAGTCCTTCGTAGCAGGAATTTAGACAGGAACATGACCAAAAAAAAAAAAAAGTCATAACCAAAAGTCAACAAAACTGATTAAAAATGGATTAGGTATATGGACTGTAAGACAGGTAGAAAATTGGCTCTGTTGCCAGGGGTGAACAGCTAGAACTGCAGCCAATAGTATTTAACATCTTTATTAGTGATGCAACAGAGCATGTTGCTGGACAGGGTGAAACTGGCTGGGAGACAAGGCACCATGGGAAGGGAAAGCCATCAGTAAAACAAAGAGTAGGGATGCTCTTCTGAGGGACTGACAGATGGGAGAAATGGGCTGACAGAAGCCTCATAAACTTGAAAGAAAGCAAATACTAAGACCTGCACTTGACAAGACATACAAGAGGACAGACTGGAACAGATATACAGGAAAGGATCTAGACATTCTAGTACACAACAAATTTTAACAGGACTCAGTTCTTTTAACAGGACCTGTGATTGAGCAGGTCCTCTGGATCCTGAGTTATACTGGGAAGTGCGTAGCCAGCAGGTCAAAGTAAAGGATTCTTCCTCTCTCTTCAGCATCTGCACAGATTCCAGTGTGAAGCTCCCTGCTACAAAACAGATATTACCACACAAAAAGTCTAGTGAAAGGCCTAAGAGACAGATGGTGGGCTGGAGTATACTGTCTAAAGAAAAGGCATGAATGTTGGATTTGTCCAGCTTTCAAAAGAGACCTGGAGCAGGGGGAGAGAAGCCAGGAGACATCCTACTGCTTTCTCCAATTACATAAAGGGAGAACACGAAGAAGAAAACATCAGGTGTCTTGCAGCGGAGGGAGCAATGGTCATAAATTGCAACACAAGAAACTCCAGCCAACTCTGAAACAGCTTGGCTGGTTGGTTATGGGTCCAGCTTTTCAGGACAAATACCTCAGACCATCCTACTTTGAGCAGGTAGTGGCATTGCACACCTCCAGATGCCCCATCAAACTACATGAGCCTCTAATTTTAAATGGACCCCTTAATGAGCAAATTGTTACCTTTGCAGCAAGCACTGCTGACATAAGCACAACTTCCAGCGTTTCCTGAGCATCTTCGCAAGATGCTGCCACTCTGAAGTCACTACTACAGCTTGTGGAGTAGTGATTCTGCTATTTCCTAACTTCCAAAATATTTTGAACAAATTAATACTCCTAAATTTAAGTATGTTCTACCACAGAAGAGGCAATGACAATGTGAAGGATTAGAAGTTACATACAAGAAAGCTTGCTCATCATCACCCTATTTCTCCCAATCTTGCCATCTGCCCACATACACAAAAGGTTTGCTGGGGGTGGGTGGAAAGGGGGACTTCACAAACATGAAACATGACTAAAAGTGAGAAATTACGGTGAGTGCTTTTTTTTTTTTTTTTTTTTTTTTGCTTGCTTTTGTTTGTATCTGATCTTTACATTAGAAATGAAAAATAACACTGTGCCAAGTTTACATAGGAGTTGGGGAAGAAAGATCTGTAATTTTACATCCACGTAATGACACAAAACAGTACGGCTTACCAACCATATAATCATATAAATTAAAATCTTATCTGGGGTCTGATTCTGGTCTGAATGAAAACAAATTATTATCCTTCAAGTCTAGGGAGGGGAAAAAAAAAAAAAGAGACCACCACCATTGTATCATGAGTAAGTTACCATTATTTCTTACTGTCATTCCACACAGAAATAATCTTCCTTCAGGTCTCATCTTCACTCTGTAGCCTTTGCCCCCTTTAAGAGTTCCAACACAAAGCAGCACTCAGCTCGATTCACAACAGCTGTTAGTAGCAAATAAAAAGGTACCACCCTTCTTTGTCTTAAAGTTACAGCTCTCACGGAAACATGCGCTTGAAATAGCTGCATTTACTGAAGTCATTTTCACATTTACAGACACCTCTAAACACAGCTGTGTTTTTCAGTCTCTACAGACAGCTGCATTTTGCCCCCACTACATGTTTAGATACAGATAACTGGTTAATCCTTTCTTTGGGCTGCTTACAGGGTGGTTATACTAGACACATGCAAGAGGGTAGGAAAGTAAAAAGTCAGAAAGCAGGAAAATCTTATTCCAGCATGATCAATTCCTATGTCTTGAATAATGCCCTTTCATCCTTACAGGCTATTAAACAAAAAATTATCATTGAGTCTCTCACATGTCAGAAAGCTGCAGAACAGATGTTATCTGAAGAAATCAGCTGTGTACTAGACCTTGATCACCTTGTATTATTATATGGAGGCATATTTAATGTCACAGATAAAAAAATGCATTTACCTTCATATGGTGCATGAAAAGAATCACTCCACCACCACCCAACTTTACACAAATCTGCACAAGGAAATATTTCCAGTGTGAGCTT